>WAAB01002639.1:25972-46669 GCA_013389865.1 Piaya cayana
AGTCTGTCTGTAAAAGGTACCTAAAAGACATAGTAAATGAGAAGAAGGAAAAGATTTCTGTTAATAGAGATACAGAGTTTCTGAGAGCAACTAATAGAAGTCCTTATTAACGTGCTGAATAATGGGTTGTTCCTTATATCTCTGACAAATAGATGGTTTAATACTGAACTCAAGTGGCAGAAGAGCCTGGCAGTCAATGTCATCAACAGGAGTGGCGAACATTAATTTGGTTATTTAAGTGAACAGCACTAGAGAGTTTAGTTTTCACGCATTAGAAGAGACCTTCCTACCTAGCAGCAGAACAATGAGTATCCAAGTTATTTAAGCTATTCCTCGGGGCAGCAAATCAACCCAGACACCACCTGGATCTCTTAGAGACTTGACAGCAGTTTCTAAGGGGAATATAGTTGGGGTAGAGGAGAAAATAAAAAAAAAAACAAACAAACAAACCAAAACAACTCTTCAAAAGCCCTAAAAACATAGCACCTGGGAACCTTCAGGTGCCTGTAGGATTGTAAGAGAAGGCTTTAAAACACAGTAGAAGCCCTAATGTTCATGAAGAACAGCTGATGTGGTTTAAAGGTGATGTGTTTCAGCTGTTGTCATTGCTTTGCAGTCAGTTTCTGGATGAGGGTGAGAATTCAGCTGAATGATGGATCTGTTTCTTGGTGGCTGCTGATCATNCCCTAAAAACGTAGCACCTGTGAACCTTCAGGTGCCTGTAGGATTGTAAGAGAAGGCTTTAAAACACAGTAGAAGCCCTAATGTTCATGAAGAACAGCTGATGTGGTTTAAAGGTGATGTGTTTCAGCTGTTGTCATTGCTTTGCAGTCAGTTTCTGGATGAGGGTGAGAATTCAGCTGAATGATGGATCTGTTTCTTGGTGGCTGCTGATCATTGCCTATCTTATTCCTTATCTCTATGATCTGAAAATAATAGTTTTCCAGTTTCATGATAAAGAAGTGAGGGAAGTACTGACAGAGCAGAGGAACTGAAGGTATGTTAATTTTTGCTAGTAGTTAGTCACACAGTTGATATTTTCTGGGGTGCTGCTGTTGTTTTCTTGCAAGTTTTTATACTGTATTTGGGTTAGTTTCCTCTTTTATTTCCCTTTTCATTTACTGTAACTCAAATGCTTAGTTTGCAGGCAAGTGTTAAGTCTTGCATAGGCTTCTGAAATAAGTATGAGGATTCAAGGAATTGCCTTTTAAACTCTGCAATACTTATCAAGCAGAGAAAAGTGATCTACTACCTCTCTGCCTCTTTTGCTGTCCTATTCATGATCTTGTGTAGTCAGTCTAGGATGAATTACACTCAGTTTACATTTTTTTCCCTACATGTCTGTGTATTGTTTTTGGCAAAGAAGATGAGGGCAAATGGAGCTAAAGAAATAATTTATGTAAACAGACATTTTCAAGATTACGATGCAGTTGTTGGGAAATCTTCAAAGTTTTTCCCTATCACTTGNTTTTTTTTTAGTTTGGGTTTATTTGAAGTGGTTTGGGTTTTAAGCAGTCACTCCAGATTTTTAAATTATTAAAATATAATATAGATTATAAAGCAGTAGAGAATAATAACTCTGAAATACCACCCATTTCTGTATGATACTATGGATTTTAAATAGAATAAGTACATCAAAATGAGTGAAAATGTTTTAGAAAGATGTTTTTTGGGATTAATGACTTGGCTACAACATAAAAGATAATGAAAAACAAACTTGTAGTTGTGTCAGAAATGTGTTTCAAGAAAAAGTCTTGGTATTTTGCTGCTTATTTCCTTTCCTGTCTTTATATTTCCCCTTTCCGGTTATCTGTTGGAGTACGTTATACTATATTAGCTCAGAACAGTGCTATCTGAGGTGGTTTAATTGAATGACTTGGTACTTTTATGTAATTAATATTCACTGACCAGAACCATAACTGAGGGATTAAGATAAAAAATTCATTGTGTGCTCTTGTGTCTATAGGAGGCTGGTAATTTGTGCCTCTTGTAATCATGTGTTTTTCTTCAAATTGGGGTTTACTGGAAAACATACAGGCAGTTTTAATCCTGCCTGAACTTCATCATTCATGGTATAAAGTGGTGGCTTTTTTCCTGCTTTTAATTTTATTTTTTAAAAAGATTTGGCTGGATTTATTTCTTTGATTTGCTTTTTCTCTAGGTTTGGAGGCAGTTGGGGGTATAATAGGCAAGAAAGTGTGATGAGTTATTAGTATACATGATATAAATATTCTCTCTTTAATGACTATCTGTACGTGACGTCCAGTATGGTAGCTAATTAACTCTTACCTAAGGCTTAAGTTTTCACTATTGTGAAATATGTCAGAAGCACGTTATGAAGACAGAAATAATCACTTGGGGAATTCTATATTTCTTTCTGAAGATGTCCATATGGATTTGTCTTGTGGACAAACTGTCGTTTGCTCACGCGTTTTTTTGTGTGTGTGTTTCTGTAAAAACACTGTATTTGCAGTTCTGATTTAAGAGATTTCATCACCCATGTTTTTCTCATGCACAAGAATAACTCCTACAGGAAAATGAAAGCCTACAACAGAAGAGCAATAATAAATATAGGAGTAATTTCATAAATAGCTGCTTGTTTTCTGAATAATTAGAACAATTTCTTTCAGCTGTTTTTTGTGTCATTCTAGAATCAACTTGTTAAAATACTGAGAATAGCTAGAATGAGTAATTTTCCCCCCTCCTTTAGATTGAGTCTACATCCTTGGGTATCATTAACTTAGTCTGGGTGATTGTAAGCCCCCATTCATTTCTAAGGAGTAAAGAAACTTTCAGGTGGATGAGGCCCTGCCTAAATAAAACATATTTAAAAGTCAAATAAAAAAACCCAAAACACGGAAAGAATATCTTTCTTTCTCTGTAAGGTCAGTTGCTTAATCCTTTCCCTGAGATTGTACAAATCAGTGCCCAGTAGGCCTGTGTGTCATTGCCCTGAACCATACACAGTTACTTGGCTGACACAAAATAAGTGAAGAGATGTAAAATGCTATCAAATGAGAATGGTCTTCTTTCACATCAGTTCTATAATAGCATAAACAACTATGTAACTTAGAGCAAAATGTGATTTTCCATCATGATATTTGAAGCAAGGAGCAGTCTTGGTATAAACTTGTCAGTTCCTCCCTATTTTTATTTGTTTGTAAAAAAGACTTGAGTTTTCAGAAGAAACACTAACCTGGAGTGTTAAAACCTGCAAGGTTCAGACTGAGTTGTAGTGACAGGTGAGAGTGAAAACGTATAAAAATGGAAAGTGTTTTTCTTCAGGCAGGGAAGGGAGGTTTTTTGGGAAAAAAAGAAAACCTGCCTTCTGATACATAATAACTATTATATCTGAATTTGAGCTGGACCTATCTGCTGGTTTTAGTACAATCATGATTAAACTTATAATGGAAAGAGGCACTTTTCACAAGGAAATTGCTAGATGACCCAACTCTACGATACAAACCTCTGATGAATTAGCTTGCCTAAAGAGGTTACTTTTAGCATAAAAATCCTTATTTTGTCATTACAACTTATAAATATTTTAAATATTTATGGTAATTAAGTTCTATCATTATTTTATATAAAATTATCTATTTCTCAAACATTTTTGTTATGTTAAGTGTGCTAGGACAATGGTCGTGTTTCGCCTCAACTAGGAACAACTAGAGAGTCACAATTGTGTTTCATTTTCTGACCAATTTCTCCCCTTCCATCCATTTTTATTTTTCCTTTGTTGTGTCCAAATTGTAAATCCATTCTGCTCTTTCTCTAATTTATCTTATAATCTTGATATGCAGGAGAGGTGAAGTGTGCCTTGCAAATCAGTTGTCAACGAAAGTGAAGTGGGAAGGCAGATCCCCAAAATGCACTCAGGTCCTTGACCTGCTTTGATTGACACAGATATGCATGACTGATGCAGTGGCAGGCTCAGCCAGCCATGAAGTAGTTTTATTTAACCAGGGAATTGTCCATGTCTGAGAATGTTACTTATGTAGTGTCTATGAATAAATATTTTTTTTTTAAGTTTGTACGATATTGGTGCCTTTACAGCTGAACTGAATCTCTCGCCAGGATTGCAATGTGTGGTGCATGTGTGCTGAACAATGGAATGTTGGAGGGGGGGGGGGTCTCTTCAATGTATGAAGAGCTGATAGCAATTCATTTAATTGTCTCCCTTAACCAAACTCAGTGTTTGTAAAAAAAAAACAAAAAAAACCACCCTTCTTTGAAGAAAAGTGATGTGCTTATATTGCTTATGTTTACTAACAGATGAGGTGGCTCCTATTCTCCATATTACAGTGAGGCTTTTTTTCCCCCCCCCCCATTGCTTTTTTGTGGGGCTGGGTGATTTGTTTTTAAGTTTCACCAGGCTCCATCCTCTGTCCATTAGGCTGTAGAAAATTATTGAAGTACTGACTGGGCACCGTTTTAGCAGCTCTTGTCTGTGTTAGGAAACAGTGGATTTTTCCCAGTAGTGGATCCTGTAGCATTATCCTAGCTAATCCCAAAAAATCCCTTTCCTCTTGTACACACTACATGATGGTATTTCAAGCTTATCCTGTACCATTAAGGTGATTAGGGTACCTGCTATTGAAAAGTGGTGTTCAGAGCCTGCAGTAACCCAAGAGGGGAACAGCAGAAATATAGCAGCGAGATGGAGGGAAGAAAAACCAAGCCATTAGTTAACATAGCATTTTTATAAGAGCAGTTGAGTTCCTGAAATATTTAAGCATTTTATATGGCTGCTGCACCTCAGCTATTAAATTATGCTCCTTTACTGAAATGTGATAACTAGATGAGAAGGCTGTTAATGTTTTACCTCTTCTAAGACATGCTAGTAGTCCTCTCTGTTGCTTATTATCTTTTGTTTTAGGGTAAGTCTTTTAGGCATTCACTTACAACGTAGCTAAGGGGAGATTTAACTGAAGTGTTATTTTATTTCAACAAATTAATGCTTTCTCTTAATCCTTTATCCACTTCCTTGTGTGTGTGTGCAGCACATTTATTCAGTTAATAGTTAATTATGTCATATTTTATGCATGTTTTATGATTTTTTTTAAGTATGACTATTTGGAATTCCTTGGTAACATTTATATTTTCACTCAAGTATCATAAATGCAGGAAAGGGTAAGTTGTGATAGTGCTGTCACTGCAGAACTTTTCAGAATGTTTTCCCCAGAATCCGGATAAATCTGTTTTTTCCAAGCATCTGTGTCACTTAGACTTTTCTGAGTGCAGGCTGTGATTAGTACCTTCATAGTAGGTATTTCCCTCATCTGTAGCTCCTGATTCTGCACTCTGACCAGTATGTTGTGTATGCTGTTTGGAAAATTCTGCATCTTCCTGGACTTAGTAAAAAAGGTCAGCCATTATCTCTCTACCTTTTGCACTTCTTGCAGTAGTCTTCATCTTTTCTGAATATCCACTGCTGTTTCCACAAGCTGCTTGGATTTTTCCCAGGTTACCTTTAACCCTGCTTCTACTTCACAGACCTACTTTTGCTCTGCTCGCATATCACTTTATTATCTCAGTATCGAGCATCATTTGGAAAGTGCAATGCTGTCTAAAGTTATAGTCTTCACCAACTAATCTATCAGATAGAGAAATAAAGATTGCTTAGCAAAAATGTGGCTTTTATAATGATATACTGTCCTATTCATCACAATAAATATATTGTCCTGACTTCCTGATAGGGTGGTGCACGTACTATTAAGAGCAATGTGTGCCATTTCTATGCATGCAGAACTTTTATTTAAGAATTAAATAGAAATAAACACAAGCGTGAAGGTTGAATGAGACAGATTAATATAATTTAAAAGATGTAATTAAAAAAACATAGATAGTAAATGTATTACTATTAAAATCATTTCAGAAAGCATTTTTCTATACTAAAAAGCTAATTTGTATTTTTATGGCTTGATTAATATACTATGATGAAATTCTAAAGCTGCAAAGCATTAATTTTCATAGACTTAAGGCTAAAGCCTAATATTTTAATTTTAATGTGTTCAGAGCAGTTTAATGCTGTTTGGTTTTCCATATTTCTGTGTGTTTTAAGCATTTGAAACATTCTTTGAAATTAGGAAAGACTAATTGTTTTTGTATTTAAGCAGCTTCAATGAGTAGGGCAGTGGACTGTAGCTTAGAATATCAGAGATCAATTTTGGCTTATTTTAGCTTATCTCTTACATGATCTACATCAACTTATAACCCTCACTTTCTTTGACTCTCTTCTTTAGTTTCAGTGGCCTCTGAAGTTCTTGGCTTTTTAACATGTCTGTAAGATTCCAGCCACCTTGGTGGCCTGATCTTAGCATGCTTTTAGTAATATAGGAGAAGATAATAAATATTATGTACAAATGTGAACAAATTTATGTAAGAACAATACTGATATTAATTCACTCATCATGTTTCTCTCTTCATTTAGTCCTAAATTGTACTTCCTTTAAGTTCACATTAGGCAGCTGAAATGTCTTAGAATCATAGAATCATAGACTAACCAGGTTGCAAGAGACCTACTGGGTCACTGAGTCCAACCATTCCTATCAAACACTAAACCATGCCCCTCAGCACCTTGTTCACCCGTCTCTTAAATACCTCCAGGGAAGGTGACTCAACCACCTCCCTGGGCAGCCTGTTCCAGTGCTCAGTCATAAGCCTGTGGTTTTGAGATATGCTGAATATACTGGAGCACAGTTGAAGTTTTAATGGAGATGAGTCAGCGACAACTGAGGAATGAACGAGTAAACACCAATGAAACACCTCAAAGGTATTAAGTGTTTTCCTCTATGAAGGTGACATAGACCAAAGCACACAGCAAGGAAGCGGCAAAAGGGAAGAGCTGGAAGGCATTGTGCAACAGGAAGCCTGATAGAGTTCTATCATAGAAACATGGAGTGTTGCAGTGGAAGGCTATAAACACTTCAGAGGATATAGGCAAGGAAAGAGAGGTGGTGGGGTATATTAGGTATATTAGAGAGGATTTGGATTGTCTGGGGCTTAATAATGGCGATGATAGGGTTGAGTGTTTATGAGTAAGAGTTGGGGGAAGGGCAATTAGACAAATATTGTGATGAGAGTCTGTTAGAGACCAACCTAGTGCCAGAGAATAATACGGAGCAGATTGCATTGAGTGCCACTACATGGCATGTGTGCAACAACCAGGTGACCAAACCCAGTCAGAATGGGATTAGGAAAGGCAGGCCCTTGACTCACCCAATCTTCTTCTATGCTAAGGTGACATGCTTTATGGATGAGGAAGAAGCTGTGGATATGTAGGAGTGTTGGAATGGAGGGATACAGGACCTTTATGAAGGGCAGGCAGGGGAGACAAGGAGGGGGTGTTGCTCTTTATGTCAATTACCAGCTGGAGTGCATGGAGTTCCACCTGGGGGTGGATGAGGAACTTACTGAGAGTTTAGAGATCAGGATTAAAGGGAGGCTGAGGACAGATGACTTTATAGTGGAAGTCTGCTACAAGCTACGGACCAGGATGAGTGAGCCGACAAAGGCCCTCTATAAACAGATAAGTGCAGCCTCACGTTTACAAGCCTTGGCCTTCATACAGGACTTCAACCACCCCAATATCAGCTGGACGGTAAACACAGGAGGGCAAAAGCAATCCAGGAGGTTCCTGGAATACATGATGGTAACTTCCTTCTCTAAGTGATAGAAAAAAACAATGAAGAGAAGTGTGGTGCTGGACCCTTCTCATCAACAAGGAAGGGCTGGTGGGGAATGTAAAGCTCAAGGGAAACCTTGACTACAGTAACCATGCAATGGTAGAGTTCAAGATTCTTAGGGCAGTGAGAAGTGTGCAGCAAACTCACTACACTAGATATCAGGTGAGAAAGCTCTAGTCTCTTTAGAGATCAGGTCAGTAGAATTACTATAGGATTAATAAAGCCCTGGAGGGGAGTGGGGCCCAAGAAAGCTGGCCAATACTTAAGGATCACCTCCTCTAATCTCAGGAGTGGTGAGTCCCAACAAAGAAGAATTCTGGGAAAACCACCAGGGAGTCTGCATGGATGAAGAAGGAACTCCTGCACAAACTTAAAATCTGAAAAGACACTTACAAAGGGTGGAAGCAAGGGCAGGTAGCGTGGGAGGTAAACAGAGAAAGTGTCCGAGTGGCCAGGGACTAGGTTAGGAAAGCTAAAGTTCTGACAGTATTAAATCTGGCCAAGGGTGTAAAAGGAAAAGGAAAAGTTTCTATAGATAGATAAGTTTTAAAAGGTAGACTAAGAAGAATGTGGGCCCTCTCCAGAAGGAAACAGGAGACCTGATTACCCAGAATATGAAGAAGGTTGAGGTAGTTAATGACTTTTTTGCCTTAACCTTCATTGGTTGGTAAGGGCTCAAGCCACACCACCCAAGACACAGAAGGCAAAGGCAAGGACTGGATCAAAGAACTATAGGAGAGGATAAGGTGTGAGACCGTATAAGGAACCTGAATGTGTACTAGTCCATGGGGCTTGGTGAAGCACATCCATAGGTCTTCAGGGAACTGACTGATTAAGTTGCTGAGCCTCTGTCTACCACAGCTGAGAAGTCATGGCAGTCTGGTACAGTTCCCACCAACAGGAAAGGGGGAAATGTAAGCCCCATTTTTGACAAATGAGAAAAAGAAGGCCTGGGGAACTACAGACTGGTCAGTCTCGCTTCTGTGCCTGGCAAGATCACGAAGCACATCCTCCTGGAATCTCTGCTGAGGCACATGGAAAATAAGGAGGTAATTTGTGATTTCTAGCATGACTTCACTTAAGAACAAATTGTGCATGAAAAAATTGGTGTCCTCCTACAACAGGGTTACAGTGTTGGTGAATAGAGGAAGAGTAACTGATATTTTCTGCCTGGACTTGTGCAAATAATTCAACACTGTCCTGCACAACATTCTAGTCCCTACATTGGAGAGACATGAATTTGACTGGCTGGATGGTAGCGCTCAGAGTTGTAGTCAACTGCTTAATTCCCAAGTGTAGACCAGAGACAAGCAGTGTTCCACAGGGGTCAGAATTGGGACCAGAGTTTTTTAACATCCTTGTCATAGACAAAATGTGGGCACTGGAGATGAGGACAGTGGGATTGGGGGCACCCTCAGCAAGTTTTCTGATAACACCAAACTGTGTGGTGTGGTTGACACACTGGAGGGAAGGGATGTTATCCAGGGGGACCTGGACAGGTTTGAGAGCTGGGCCTGTGAGAACCTCATGAAGTTCAACAAAGTCAAGTGAAAGGTCCTGCACCTGAGTTGGGGCAGTTCCAAGCACAAATACAGGTTGAGCAGAGAATGCATTGAGATAGTAGCCCTGAAGAGAAGGACTTAAGGGCACTAGTGAATAAGAAGTTCAGCATGAGTTGGCACTGTGGGTCTGCAGCCCAGAAAGCCAACTGTATCCTGGGCTACATCAAAAGAATTGTGACCAGCAGGTCCCTCTACTCCTGTGAGACCTCAGCTGGAGTACTGTGTTCAGTTCTGGAGTCTTCACCGCAAGAAGGACATATATTTGTTAAAGTGAGTCCAGAGGAGGGCTACAAAGGTTATCAGGTTGCTAGAGCACCTCCCATAAGAGGACAGACTGAGAGAGTTGGGCTCAAGGGGATCCTTGGCTGCCGTAAACATGAAATGGTAGACTTCAAGATTCTTAGGGCTATAAGAAGTGTGAAAAAAGTTATCATTTTCCACAGGGAATGATATGAACTCATTCTTCTCTAGTGAATTTTCAACCCAGCAAAATTTGTCAAGTGGAACTTTTATGCTAGTATGAAATAGCATAACGACATTTTCTTTCTTAGTTCATAAGTTTTATCTTCCTGCCTCAACCACCAGGCTTGCAAAAAAAAAAAAAAATTATCAGGAGAAAACATTGGATTAGTTCAATTTTATATTCCTTTTTAGTAGTAGTGGAATACATTAGGACTAAGGGTGTCTGGTGTTTAAGGTTTTTTTCTGGGGGGGGGGGAAGGGGAACAGTGGCTGCAATTTTAGTTTAAACAGAGGAAAAATAACATTTTAAACAGGCTACAGGTCTCTGAGATTTTTATTATTATTACTAGTTTATTTTGAATTTTTAAACAACAGACCGTAAAGACACCCATTTGTCTTTTCCTTTAAATAGATCAGGCTTTCCAAGTTTTGTTTTTACTGCTTAAAAGTGTGGAAGTATATTTAATGTTCATTTAAAATTTGCTTCAGGCAGCTTCTGTGAGTTTATCTGCTCGTTAAAGGACAACAGAGCATTTAAAATAAGCAGTGTTGCTGTAGTGTTTGATACAGAATATTTTCAGCTATTTATATTTATATATATTCATTTTTCCCTGGAGTTTCTATCAGATAAGAAACATTCAGGATAAAGCTAGGTGGAAGAATAATAAAAACTGAAAAATGATGGGTTTATATTTTTTTGTCAAAAGCATTATATTTTGTTCCTTAAAGGTTTAATTAGCTTTGATTTTCATTGAAATTAAAAATTAGTTGTTCTGAGGTAATATTCTCTCAGCAGGTACTTGTTGGCATATATTAACTCTATTCTTTAGCATTATTAAGGAATGTTGGATAACCAAATTGTTCCACAATGTTTTCCTCTCCCTTGTACATTGAAATTTTGTGAGTGATAGAGCATTTGGATTAATGAAAAATATTTCAATTGACTACCAGTATCTTAATGCTGATGGGTTCCAAATATTAAAAATGGTGTACTAAGATGATTTATCTGAAGATACTATCAATCTGATGAAGGTTGAACAAAATATGGCTGCAGGCATAAACACTAAATTACCTGAGCAGACTTTGTCCACCATTATTTTCCGTTGGAGCCAGAAACCTTGTCTGTGAGAACTCATAACCCATCACCCAGTCTCCTTAGTTATATTAACCTAAGGGAAGAAATCAAATCTGTGCTGAAACATGAAAGAAAATATGAAAGTATTCTTTCTGACTGGTATGTTATCTAGGTATATTTTTTTTTCACTCTGGAACTTCATTGCTGTGAACATTTTGACAAAATTCATCAGGCTTGATGGAGAGCTGGTAAAGCTTTAGAGAGTTCCATTAAAATCTATATCCATTGAAATTAAAATTATTTCTCTTCATGCACAGAAAGTGAATGCAAAGTTGGTAATAAAAATTACTTCTATTAAAGAAGATAGCTTATGTCAGAAAAGCATGCTTTAATCTGGCTGCCTTTAAGCTCACGAGGTTTTATCAAACTTGAATAGATGGTAAGCTAAGGAAAGAAAACGAATTTCAAAATGAAGTTTAACACTGAGAAAGTTTTTTTGTGGGTTTTTTTTTTTAAATGTTGCAAAGATGAGTTTGTGCAAAAGTTTTATGTATTCTGGAATGAAATTGGAGGTGACTTGAGCTTAAAAAATGCTTTGAAAGAGAATGATTGTGTTAAAGATTGTAGGACCTTAAAATTAACTTACAAGATTTCACGTGGTTAAAATCTGCCACCTTTATCATGTTTCATCATATGTGCAATGGCAAAATTCAGAAGGAAAGCAGATATTCAATTAGGAATAACTTCTCAGCATTGTTTGTTTCACTTGTTTTGGGTCACACCCAATATATACTAGTCTCAGTATAATATATTCAATATATATAATATAGTATATTTAGTATGGTATACTCATTATATATATACAAACACACATATATACACACTCAGTATTAAAAATAAAAAAAAAAAAAANAAAGATGTGTTCCAGGATATCTGTAACCAATACATATAAATATGTAAAGAAGCATATGATTTAGCTTGGTCAGTAAACAAATACTTCTTCCTGGTAGTTAGATTTCATATCAACCAACATTAATATACAGGCTGTGTAGGAAGGAAGGTGGGACTGCAAACCAGTGGAAATGATGAGCACTGTTGAGAAGACTGGCTAGGACCTTTGGGATGCTAAACAGCACAAGTGAAACAGCTGAGGTTTGGTTAGTCAGATCGAGTTGTACCAAGTAAAGTGGGTGTATTGTTTGGCTTGTTTTGTTTTGGTTTTGTTGTTTTTTGTTTTGTTTTTCCAGTGAATGTGATTACAATAGAGATGGTCTTTCCAACCCAAATTGTTCTAAGATTCTAAATTTTCTTGATGCAAGAAAACAATTTAACTAGTGGGACAGACAGATTTCTGATGTACTTTATATTTTACCAGTGCTAAAGGAATAATTCTGCTATGACTTTAATAAAGTAGTAGTTCAAACGTTTTTCCTTTTCTTTCATTTCACTTACTCCCTCTATATTCTACTTCTTGCTGAAATGTCATTATATGTTATGGGTAGTGATGGTTCAAAAAAAACCAAACCAAACATAAACATGACTCCTGACCAATACCCTCACCACCACGAAAAAAAAAAAGTTTAAAAAAGCTTTTGGAGAGAAATTGCATTATTTCAAGGGAGTAGATTTATGAAACAGACATTGACAGAGATACCTGAAGCCCTCTGGTGGCTGATATTTCTTTCATCTGGGGGCAGGGGGTGGAAATATGTGAATGTTGGCCCATTGTCTCTGAGGAGGAGGTATTTATATCTCCGTGTGTTTACACATGGTATACATTCTAAACCAAATCCCTCTTTGAATGCCAAACTCTCGTTAAGTAATTAAAAAAGATAAAAGACGTGAAGGAAGACTGAATGAAAAAGGACAAATTCAGACTTATTTTGAGATTTTATTCTTTCATCAGCTGGATAATATTAATGCTTTTGCATAGGTTAAGCAAATACATACAGTATAAGAAATTTGTGTTTTTATGGATTTTTACTTCTTCAAGGAAACATAATGTAAATGGGATAGTCAAAGCCCTACTTCACTTGCTGGTGGAACTCATTCATGTTTTATAATATTGTAGTCCCTGTAGAAAATTAATACTTTGCATTGTCTCTGTAATGGAAGATCGGAATTTCCTGTTAATTCCAGAGTATTTCTTGCTGAATTTAGGTTTGTTTCAGATTTCACCATTCTTATAAACTCTTTTTCATGTTATTATCATACTGAGATGATGGGTAAATTATTTTTTATCTCAGATGGTTTAAGAATAACTCCTTAAATTAGTAACCAGCTAAGTGTATTTGAAGGGAGTCTGTGAAACATACTTTCTCAATTATGTTTAAAAAAATCCAAAGTCTGTGTTGTAAACGTTGTAAAGTCCCATCATGATATCATTTATTCACTATGGAATATGTATCTGAATTCACCAGTGGGAGATGAAATGACATGCAATGGAAAATGACTGCAGACTGTCAGAGTGGGAAGGAAGAGGTCTGTGGGATAATGAGATCCTGCAAGTGACTTCTTTGACATACTTATGTGTGTGACAAATGTGACAATTAATAAGCATACAGTTCACGTTCAAAAAAGGCTCTGAAATCATCTGCAACATACTTCATTTTTCTCTGGGAAACCACTTCATACTGTGCTTTGTTTATTTATAATCACGGTAATTAATATTTATATATATCATGGGTAAAACAAAGAATCTTTTTTATATCCTCTAGAATAGAATTATTTCCCCCCTAGAGAAGAATTGATTCAATATAGAGAAAATCTTTTATTTCTGGCAGGACTGCTAAATCCTCAGAACGCTATATATGTGTATGCCCTGGATAAAAATAGTAAGTGTATATATAGTTTTTATCACTTAAGTCCTTTCAGCATCTTCCAGAGATAAGAAACATTTGTCACATTTTGAAGGGGCTTTCATTGACAAAGGCTTCAATCATGCAGAAAGCTGTTTTCAGATTTCCATAAAACAAAGCAGACACCATTTACATGATAAATTGTTCTTAGACAACAATCTTAGCTGACTACCCAAGTGCTTGATTCTGTTATCACTGATTTGTCCTTCAGTTTTCCGCAGAATGAAAATGAAGGACTTGCAACTAATTGTGCCAGGAAAACAGAGCTAATTTTCTCATACTGCCAAGAAAAATAAAGAAGGGCTTGTAAGTCATTAGAGTTGAGTGTAAATCATATCATATGCAATAACAAAGCATTATTAATGGCTGAACTGTCCTACAAAGAGCCTGAGGGTGATATTTTGTAATAAAATTACTTCATGAAAGGTGTAATGCTTTTTAAAAGCACAAAGCCATGTATTTCTAGATGTGTCTGAAAATTATGTCTTCCAAGAAAAACTATGAATCTGTATTATTTTTAGTCATTACCAATCAAGAGGAGGAATACAGATACATAAATGGTTTTGACTCCTATATTACCAAATTTTGTTCTGAAAAGGTATCAGAAACTAAATAAATTTTTAATTTTAACCTACCAAAATGAAAAGCAAGAGGCTAGTTGATACTTTAACTAGTACCACGCTTTAAGCATTGTGTTTTATATATTCCCAGCCTGAGTGGCAGTTTAGAATATTGTGGTTGTTGAGCATGCCAAAGGAGAAAATCTGACCTCAACAAAGAGTTCAAGCATTCCCTTCTTTTTAGCAAAACTGGTTTGGAATAAGACTAAAGGAGCTTTGACACAGATATGGACAATTTAGCTATTTTGGTCACAGTAAAATATTTTCACTGTAGGTAAACATTATACATACTGTTAGCTCTGCCCTCTGTTCCATGATTATCTGCTCTTATGCTTTTATCTTACACCTTTGTGTGTTTGTTATGTTTTTAGCTGTTTTTTTTTTTATTTTTAAAGAATTTCCTGCATTCTTAATTGCCCTCTTTTTCTGACTTTGCAGTTTCTGTTGTTATTGTCTCCATGCTTTTGATTAAGAAATTACATTAGGACAATAATATTGAAGACAAAGAAATACTGCTTTTAAATTTGAGGTGATCAGTGTAACTTTGGTCTGCATAGTCTCAATTTTAAGTTAGTCTTGGATTCTATTTGCAAGACTTTAACACAGGATTATATTGTGCCCTTGTGTAAAAAAAAAAAATGATAGGGGAAAAAATAAATAAAGTTGAACTGGGAGGGAGAACTAGACTAGTGATTAGATGTAACTTCATAACTTCACACTAAACATGTGGTTCCAAGTCATGTATTAATATTCTAGTCTCTGTTACTGCACAGCCAGTTCACCTTACCTATCACAATGACAACAATTTTCTTAAACAGTTTGCGTGTTTCTTATTGTGCAAACATTGAAGGGCTGCATGTGCGGAGCTGTCAAACTTCAGGCTGATACGTTGACTTCAAGGCCAAGTTAGAGTCCTTGTGCTGTCTGACTAATAAGTGAAATGAAAGATAGCCCTTAAATAAAAAATTGATAATCCAATTAAAAGCATTTCCACATTAAAGCTGATGAATGCATGATTAGAACAAAAAGTACCTGACAGACAAAAGGTACCTGACTTGCTGATAATGCTCTTCCTCCTGTACCATCTCACAACATGTATACAGGATCGTATTTGAGCTAGAGTTGATAAGGACTACTGTGCTGCACATATGTTTTCATTAAATTTTCTGAGCAATGTGCCTGCAACTGATGTATGTAGTGTGTTATTACAATGCTGACAATCAAATTTGATCATTAAATCCACCATAAATTAAATGCATGATACCTAAACTACCTTTATTTTAAAAAATCCCTTGTCTTTCTCTATTGCATAGTTAAGATATTAAGAGGCAATAGGTATAGGTAGGCAACCCTCTCTTGCTACTTCCTAAATCTTTATATAAAATTCTGTTTTCTTATGTGAAAAGATAAATCACATTCAAATAACTTGAAGATTACACAGTATCTAAGAAAACGAAATGTTCATAAGGACAAGAAAAGCCAAGTGGCTTTTCTATCCTGTAATGACTTGAAAACGTGTTTCAGTAGTGTTATAAATTAGGCAATAAAACTACTACTTTTGTAAGAGTCTGGACAAAGTTGCAACTTCCTGAAATGACTCTTTAGGGAAAAGTGGAGAGAGGAAAACTTTTACTTATTATAAGAGAAAATTGCTTTACTTGGGGGAGAAACAGATTCATATAGTACAGAAATTACATTGTATGCAATAAGTTATTTTAAATCTGATTACAATTGTATGGGAGATTTGAAGTTTTAAAAAGATGGAGGGCTAGAAATTGAGTAAATTTTTTTTTTTCAGCAGTCACATGTTGATAAGACTAAAATTGCTTTTGTGGAAGAAAGCCTATATAAAATTTTTGAAAAATGACACATGATATCAGGAAGATTTATAGTAGTCATTCAGAATGGCTTTGTAGGATATTGCTTAATTACTTAAATTAAGAATTTCATGTAATTGTTGTTAATGGATGACTACCACTATTTATAATATATGTATGAATAGGGAACTGTGTGCATGTGAACTAAGACCATTTTCTTCTACTCAGCACTAGGGCTTATCCAGAAACTGTTATTTAACAGAATCTCTGGCTTCAGTTTTCCCAAAATGCACTTGGCAAATGATGGGATTTATTCCATTATCATGAAGAGATATTTTAGAGTCACATAAGCTATAAATTAAACTAAAGTGCTTCTTTCAGAAAGCTTTAAACGTAGACAGACTACTAAATCTAAGTATTTTGAAAGATAAGAGTGTGGTCCATAACTTACCCCTGCTCAGAAAGTAACCACATGGGTGAAGGTGGAGAGAGGAGGAGGAATTTTGGTTGTTAACTGAAGAGGGGGAACATCAGAATAGATGGCTTTTAGCAAAATGTTGAGCCAGAATATCTGAGCAGTTATGTTAAAGAGCTAAAGGAGATAACTGCATTATCATAGAATCATTAAGGTTGGAAAAGACCTCTAAGATCATCAAGTCCAACTGCACTCAGATGAATAAATCCTGCTTGACTCAGTCTGAAGCTCCAGCAACCATGAAAGCAGAAGGGTGAGAAGAACAGATAAGAAAGAATATTTGGCAATGTTCAACTGATAGTCAATACCACAGCACCACCTGATTTGCTGTAACCTCGTTTGATCCAGTGGTGCTATGTAAAAGGAACTCTATTTTCCTTTATATACAGTATAACACACAGAAATTTATAATAAATAGCCAATAAATAATTACATTTGTCTGGCATGTTTGAAAATCACCCAGAGGAGCAATGGGTTGGTATAGCACATGGGCTACTTGTGCATTCTTTTCCACCTGTGTAATATTTCTCTGTGCTGGGCAAAATGAGAGCTGTAAAGATGAGGACAAAATTATATTATCAGTTTTGCATTTGCTATCTAAAAATATCTTTTTTTTCTTTAAATAATCTAGGACGCCCTTCATAAATGTACAGATTTGTTAGCTGGATCAGCTGTGCTTTGTACATATTACTGGATATGTAGTTATAAAGCAGCTTGATTTCCTATTTCTCCCTTAAGTCTTCAGTATCTGATTCTCTTTGCCATCTCCTGGCAGAGATGGATCTGGGGAAAAAAAAAACCCTACAAAAACTTGGATTCGAATTTCTCTGTACTCAAAAGAAGCTGCTAAAATCTTTCTTTTCTGATTGAAGAATTAATTAGAAATTCTGTTGGAAAACATAGCATCTGATTTTTATGTTGCTTTCTAGGGCTGGAATTGAGATGTTTTCCATGTTGCGTAACAGAAGTAAAGAGATTCTTCTAATATATCAAACATTTGTTCTCCAAAGCAGTGTCTACCACCTCTTTTTATGCTTTATCTTGACTGTTGTCCAAGCCTGAGTTAACTTATCTGGATGCCAACTGTTGCCTTCTGAATTGCCAAAAGACTCAAATATCATCTGATCTTAGAGCAAAGTTTGGTAACTTAATGCAGTCCAATGTTTTAATCTGAGATAAGCTTAAAGATGGAAAGAAAAATCCTTCCCTCACCTACCCCCCCTCCCAATCTGGACAACTCCAACTGGCCCACATCATAGCATGACAGATCCCAGTGAGAAGCCCAACATAATTAATCAGCAACCTGGGTTTACTAAAAGCTGATTCACACCCTATGTGGTAGCTTATGTGTATAAACTTCCATTTCTAATGAGTGAAGAGTCCCAAAACCTGAATCAGTATTAATTTCAGAGGCTAATTTGATTCTTCCCTCTTGATATTTTTGACCTTTCTTAAATATTCCTAACAGGAACAAAACTGCTTCCTTCATTTGCTGGAATGATTCCATTCCTGTGTCTCTAAATTATGGGATTCAGAAAGGTGTTTTCCAAGTCGTGTGACCGATCAATGTTTTTTTGGTTTGGAGTTTGTGCGTGTGTTGGCATGTGCAATATTTTATTTCTTCAGAGTAAAGCCAAGATCCTACTTAATTCTCTATCTCCCTCCTACACGTATGAAAGTTTCATAGGAAAGGAAACTTTTTAGTGGCCAAGAGAGAGCCTCAGAGAGCATGCTGGGTAGGACTGTAAATTATTTGCACACTTCACAGAGTCTGTGGGAATGGTGGACATTCCCAAAGGTTGTTTCGTTTTTGTCTTTGTAGGAGATAAGGACTTGAAAAAAACATCTGCACTGACTTTTCCAAATCAATTGCAATGGTTTTGATTAGGCTATTTCACTTTTTACTTTTCTTTATTTTACTTTGTGTTCATATCCCAAATATTACTTTTGTTATTTAAAAGATCATCCTCCATTTTCCTTTGTCTATCACTACTTATGCTATCCTAAGTGCTAATGTTCCAGTTAGGTTTTCATGAAACTTGATCTATGTTAAAAAGCATGAGGGTTAGCATCAGTTCTTGATTTTTAGTTCTGCCATATATAAAAGTGTTTATATTTGTGAATACTTTTGGCATACCTTTTGCTCTGTATGTTTGGGAAGGGAACAGTGATCCCTAGAACTGAACAAATACACTGATATATATATACACATATGTGTGTGTGTGTATATATATGTTTGTGTATATATGTATAAGAGTTTTAGAGGTAAGAACACGAAGTTAAAACAGAAAGTTCTCTAAGGAAACAGAATTCTCTGATTACATGAATTTGTCATTTGCCAGTCATCTAGGATGATGATTTTCAGACTGTCCTCTGTAGAGCACTTCTGTGTGGTCTGAGGTGTTCCTTTTGTCAAAACGGTGCAGCAATGATGAAAAATTGAAATAGGAGGTCAGCTACTACCCTAGGAATTTTAACTTGGGTCTGGCTTCAAGGAGAATTGACACCTTTTCCTCATATTTCTCTCTTTTATGGGGTTCCTGGACAAGAAATGAAGTTAGTTTCTTTAATATTTCTGTCCTGTAAGGACAACTGAGTTCATTATGCTGCTGATATTGAAATTGGAAAGAAGACTCAAAAGGGAGAAAGCTAAATAGCAGAAGCATCTGGTGGTGTCATATAATTTATGAGTCTAAGTGATAAGTAATTTAAGCAATCAAGTGGGAATAAATATTAGCAAATTTAAAATATTAGTGAAATTAGCTGTTAGTGGGGCATGGGAAACAGGATAAACCACATGATTTTAAATTTACCTTCCCCTCGCAACAATGACAAAAATAGGTTAAGTCCTCATATTAAAGTTGTTATTCTTTCTAATACTGTGGAAATTATGTTTTTCATATAACCTGAGGATGTTGCTTTTCCAAAAATCTGCACCTGGGTCAGACATGTAAATTACTGAATATCAGCTGACATATAGGAAGGGGAGAGAGGAAGATTGTTTATAAAAAGAGATTTCCCTTCCATATAAATAAAACACCAACTGAAAGGCATAATAGAAGTCAAATAGGATTATGATCTTACAGCAATGACAGATTCCTTTCAGGTGAATTAAACCTCAAAATGAGGCACTCTATTATAGAAAAGAATGAATTCTTTTGCTGCCTAAGATACACAGGATTCTGAAAGGGGAAAAACAATATGGTAGTGGAAGATAAATCTCCTTAAAAGAAGTTTGGGAAGTATTTATTTCATGGAAAAGCAGCAGAAATTAGATAACTAAAGGGGATCTGATTAAATAAGTCACAGACTAAATGCAACATCAACAACTATCAAATGTTTCAATTAACAATTTTTTTCTAGTATGCTGAATTTCATTCTGCATGTTAGGCTAGAAAGTTTTTTCATATTTCATATTTTTTGAAAGCTTTCTCATATTTTGATTAATATAAATTCTTTTAATTGTCATTTTGCTGTCATCTCTCTCGCTGTCATCTCTCTTGTTTCTACATTATTCTTACATACCAATACCCATATTGGAAAAGAATGGTTAATTCTTATTTACTTTGGAGATTACAGAAAACTTCCTCTCCTTTAATTCTGAGAACATGTGCAAAAATTGTATTGATACTGAATAGAGATACTAGCTCTATTTCTATATTTTTGTAATGTGATTGAGGGGTGGCACTTCTTAGATTAAAACTAACAGAAACTCAGAACTCTGAAACCTTAAAGATCTGTTAATTTCAGTTACCAAGAACAGTCATGTTATCTTACTACTAGTAGTGATGGTTTCACTAATGAAAATAAGATTTAAAACTATTCCCACCTCTGCATCTCAACAACCTCTCAATAATGTTTGTAGAAGATAATGTTGCAGTTTTTAGTAGAAATAAAATCTTCTCTTAAGACAATGTAAGTTTTCTCTGGTTTGGGACAGCAACATTTTCCTTGAATTTCCTTACCTTTGTCATTACTTTCTGTTTGTTAGCACTACTCATTTTGCAATTTGAGTAGGATGTCATCTCTCAACACATAAATTAAATGCTTCCATCTTGATTTTAAATTACTTTATACATAAATTGTTCTAGCAATATTTCACAGGTACCTTTTGTTTCCAGTAATTTTATTTTTTTTTTATTG
>WAAB01002639.1:53474-66031 GCA_013389865.1 Piaya cayana
CGACACTGGAAAAATACTATAGTATAAGGTAAAGTTGCTGCTGAAACAGGCTGTATGAATCCTAATGACTTTGATCTAATTTTTTTTTCTTTTTTGAGTTTTCTTTATTTTCAATCTTTATTTGGTATTTCTGTGAGAAAAATTATGTGTAAGAAACACAGGGATATGTAAGAAACATATTTAAATCAGCCTTCCTCCACTCCCATTACTCAGTGAGGGCTAAAATTTGTTTGATCAGTTTCAGAAGTCAATATGTATTTGAAACTACTTTTTGCTGCAGAATAAAAAAAAAAGCTGGCAGAGAGGTTGCCTATGTATTCTCAGTCCAGCTATGAATAACCTTTTTAATTAATAATATCCTTTTCATAACCTGATCTCTGTTAGTCTGATCCAGAGTGAAATTCTCTTGAAATGTTAAGTTTCCAAGAGAAACAAGCAATAAATCTCTGCAGTACTGCTTGGAACAAGTACGTTTTCCCAGACAGGAGAGATTATGATCTATAGAGAGGTTTTGCTTCCAGGTGCATGCCTCTCTCTCCCTGTCTCTTCCCTATTTTTTCTCTTTACCTTCTCTAATCATCAATATTTTTACCTAAAAAATATCTACATTTTTGGGAGTGGGGAAAAAAAACCTATTTTTTTAAAGAAATGCTTTATATTAAAGCTTTAAATTATATAAGAGCTTATAAACTGTATTCCCTCTTCTTCTAACAGTTTCATGGTCTAAATTTATATCTAGTGGAAATATAGAAGCTTTTATTTATAGGTGTCTCCCAGGTCTAAATGTCTTAGCGATCAGGTGTACAACTTCTTTGTTTAGGCTTTGGGTGGCAATACTCCTCAGGTACAGCTGTGTTAGTCAAAAAGATCATTCTTTTGTGTCAATGGAGTAGATCATGTTCTAAATTAACCTTGCAGACATTTCCTAGAGGAAATTAGGGAGAAATATCATGAACTCATTTGCAACAGACCTATATGTATCAGTCTTATAGTCCTAAATGCAAAGATCTTTTAATACTTTTTTTGCAATGTTGGTATTTAATTTGATAAACCATATGTAGATGGAAGCTAATTTGATGAATGAAAATCTGGTTTCAGCAAGAGGATATGATGGTATTCTTGTCAAAGATCAAAAGACAAACTTTCAGAAATCTCTTTTGGAGAAAAAACCTAGAAACTCAGACTTTCTTTAGACGTATCACAGCCATCAAAGAAACGCATGTTTAAGTTAATGCATCTGTTACGAGTGATGGGAATTGTGCTGTAGATAGCCTACCTAATAGCCAGGACACTGAAAAACTGTCATGGGAAGAAATTTGGTCTCAAGTGTTTCACAAGGGGACTTCTTTATCCAGTGTATATATAAATTTGCAAATCTAGCTCAGACCTTCAACCATTAATGACAAGTTCATCTAAATGAACAACCAATATTATTTGTCCCCGCATGACTTAATTTTCACTTGCTTTGGTAAGAAAAATAGTTTTATCTTTATTTATGATTGATTGGAAGTATTCCTTTTTTTTTGCATTCTGCCAGTAAAGAAAACCCAAATCCTAAAAAAAATTTGCTATGACCAACATCCAATTCTAAGAAATAAGCTTATACTTTTTCTCATTTTCATATAAATTATAAATATTAAGTCTTTTACAAAGAAAAGACTGTATTGAAATGCTATTATAGTATAGGCAAGTTCTGTTTTACGACGTGAATCTATGTCATTTCTGACTGGATAAAACCATCCAGATCTGCTTCTGGATTGTACAGCTTGTCTCATTTCTGCCAGCTCTGAAGTTCTCCTTTCAAGTATTTCTAGTTTTGCAATACTGAGTTTTTGATCTATGAATAAGAAATGTATGCATATAACTTTCAATTCTCTAATTTAAATGAAGGATAAGATGTAAAAGAACTTTTACTTTACCAAATATATGATGGGCTTTTTATTTTACTGTTCTTACTTGAATGTTAAATCATGGGAGAAGAGGCCCTTTTCCTAAGCAATACCTTTGAAAATGTTTTTCATGGAAGTAAATCTATTTTTTAATGAAAACTAAAGAATTTGAAGTTTATAAGAAGAAAAAAAAATTAGAAAAATTCAGGTAGCAGCATTGTAACATTTATGGCTGTGTCTGCACCTGAAATTTGATGAAATATTGTACAGTCAAGAGAACTTGATGGTTCTCTGTAGCAAATTTTGGCTGCATTTTGTGTGTTACATAAGTGCTTAGTTGACTTAATACAGCTTCTGCCCTGAAAAAATCCCCAAAAACCCTAAATACCTGCATGAAGTGCTTGAGTTGAGAGGACCTTATAACTCATGGTATGGTAGCTACTGACTGGGTAGCAGCCTCAAGCACAGACAAACTGTTCAGCTCAATTAGTTCATACCAAAATCAGTATCAAAATGGCTTATTAATTTATTAATGACTTGAAATCTACTGGTAATTGGTGAACTATAAATTCAGAATCAATACAGCAAGTGAGCTATAATATTAGATGCTTGCAAAATGTTAATAAAACCTGAAATTTCTCGCCACTGATCTACAGTTTAGTCTTATGAAGTTACAATTTCCTATGTGTGGTGACACACGTTCACCTCCCCCATCCTAGTCCCTGACCTTACCAGCAACCCATGCTTCCTGGGGAAAGCTTGGGAAATGGGGTTAAAGATCTCCAGAGAAGAATGGATGATGATCTTTATTTTTCTCTGTGTGGTATTGTGCTTTTTTTAAATCTGGATTTAGACTGGGATAAAAGGTTTTTCTATCCCTTTAGGACCATGTCTAGCTAGAAGATGAATAGTGCTGTATTTGCATACACATTTATCATTTTTGTTTAGATGGGAAGGAATGTAGCTGTGGTCTAGACACTGCTCTTTCTCCCATGCTTTGACCTGATGAGGTTCAGCAAGGCTACTTCCAGGAGGTCTCTACTTGATAGTTCCTTGTTCAGGGCAACACCCAGTATCAACACAGGCTGTAGGATGAAGTAATTGAGAGCAGCCCTGATGAGGACTTTGGCTGGATGTGAGCCAGCACTGTGCACTAGCAGACCAGAAAGCCAAACATTCTGGAGTGCATCAAAAGCAGCACGGTCAGCAGACTGAGAGGGGTGATTCTTCCCCTCTACTTTGGTCTGGTGAGAACCCCACCTGGAGTCCTCAGCACAGGAAGGACATGGATCTATTTGAGTGGGTCTGGAAGAGGGCCACAAAAATTATCAGAGGGCTGATACACCTCTGCTATGTAGAAAGGCTTGAGAGACTTGAGCTTGTTCAGCCTGGAGATGAGAAGGTTCTGGGGAGACCTTATTGAAGCTTTTCAGTACTTAAAAGTGGGTTTATAAGAAAGATGGAGACAAGCTATTTAGCAGGATCTGTTGCAATAGGGCAAGGGGTAATGTTTTTAAACTGAAGGAGGGTATGTTCACATTAGATATAAAGAAGAAATCTTTAAAAATGAGGGTGGTGAAACACTGGAACAGGTTGCTCAGAGAGGTGGTATAAGCCTTATCAGTGGAAACAGTCAAGGCCAGGTTTGATGGAGGTCCAAGTTGAAGATTTTCTGCTCATTACAGGGTTGTTGGACCAGAGGACAATTAAAGTTCCCTTCCACAAAAACTATTCTGTGATTCAACACAAAATTTGGCTGTTGGAATGTCAAGTTAGCCTGCTATGAACCATTTTGGAATCATTTGCTTCAAAGTCCCAGGGGGCTGATTTCTTCAAAACAATTTTCAGTACATTGAGAGACTGTATCATGGTATTTTTCAGAAATTCAAATTATAAAAACTGACAGCTGATCTCCACATGACTATGAGCTGTTTACAAAGGTCTGCAAGTTCAAGACTCTGCGCTTGCTATGCAAATGTCTTTGCACAATTCACAGAATTAGAGTATGTTTCTAGCAAGGAAGTTGGGACTTATTTTTGCCTAAGACTGATTTGATCAACTCATTAGTAGTTGTTTTTTGATCCATCCATCTGTACCAGAAAAGCAGCAGATAGCACTTCCATAATCTGATTAAATATATATTGGACTAACGTTTCTCCCAGGTCACATATGTACAGTTTTCACTGAAATCTTTGTAACAGATTGCTTCTCTGTATTTTCATGTGACTGGCACTGAAGATGTGGTGGTTATTGAGGCAGTTAATTTGTGTCTGTATTTGTGTTTGCCCACTTGTTTCACTCACTGTTCTTGGGATGTATCCATTAAAATAGCGTCATTACAGTTTACTAATATAGTCTTTCCTGATAACTTGCAATTCTCAGAGTACCTCCAATGTCGGTCTTGTTATTTCTGGCAGTTTTTTTCAATTTTCTTTGTTCTGTTTTAAATGGTTTAATTTAATGCAGTACTCTTCTTGTGTCTCCCTCATTCAGTACTTCTACCAATGTCTGTAGCAGTTCTAGTGATCTTACTTTAGCTAGAACCAAATACCTTGGACGGTTCAGTCCCATGAATTAATATCAGCTGCCATTGATTTTCATCTGTTATTTTTTAATATTTTTTAACTGTCATTTTTAATGTATTCTAGATAACTACTTAGAGATCCCGGTTTTTACCTTGGTTTTGATATAACTTCTCTGACTTACTGACAGGTATCTAAGCCTTATGATTATCTTGCAGAACTGTAGCAATGCTGGACCAGAAAGCCCATGGTTACTTTGGTTTTCTTTCTGGTCTCGCTAAGATAAAATGAATCCCATGAACTGATATGGGTATTGAACAACATCTGTGAGGATGAAGCGATAGGTGTGCAGCCACGAACCTACTATAAGGAAGCAATAACACACTAAGAACAGAACGAAGATGTGTGTATAATTTTTAAGACATCTTACATTTAATTCTTTGTAGTCCTCAGAAGATGGAAGAACAAGTGTAGTCTCAGAGTTGAGCTGGTGCTGTGTGCAGTGCCTCAGCACTTCTGTGGGATGCTTTGAAAGGTATCTGAAGCTCATATTACGTGAATTATTTTCCTTATTTTCACTCAGCAGCAACTTCTAAAACATCTTTAAAGATAATTCCTCCTTTGAGTTTTTATTGATCACTTGTCTTCAAAGAAGTGATAACTTTCAGTCAACCTTTAGGGGTCAAATGGTTCTCATTTCCCGTATTAAAGCATTTCTTCTCTTAAGCCTTTTTAATTAAGTCACTCTTACAGAGAATCCTTGGACTTAATCCTTTCTTGAAGACTATTTACCTTTGCTTGTCCAAAGATTATTGGAAGAAATTCCTGTCCAACAATATTCAAAGATTCCTTATTGAATTCTAAATCATAACTAATTATCCCTGAAATAAGGCTAAAATTTCTATGCTTAAATAGTCATTTTAACTTATAATGGAATCACACGATACTTAGTTACCTCTTCAAAGTGCTACCTCTTCAAATGGTCTTAATGCAACTGTCCTTAAAGAAAAAAAAATCTTTTTTTTCATGAAATAGAAGTATTGGAGCAAATTCTGCTTAAAGGACATTAGATCTGCTAAATTATTGAAGAAAATACTTTTTTATTGAAAAATGAATATGAAAACCCAGCAGTTTCTACATGTATGTGTACGCTTTTATACATACATGCATGAATACAGAGATTAAATTTATGCTTGGAAAGTTTTCCTTAAGACTTGGAAAAACTGTTTTTTTTAACATTAAATAATTTTTTATAAAGAAATTTGGGAGAAGGTCTACTTGTATGACTCTGAAGTTCTGATAACAGATCATAAGCACCACTCTGAAACTTGGAAGATGGATTAAATTGGAACACAGTTTAAATGACTGACTGTAATTTTATTTTAACTGTTTTTAAACACTGTTGGATTCAATGATCTTGTGGGTCTCCTCCAACCTGGTGATTCTATGATTCTATGAAATAGGTCAAGTGGAAGCTTAAATATGCTTTTGCTGTGATTTAGGGAGTTGGGTGTCACAAAACACGTGCCTGGAAGCTTGGCTAATGTCTTATTTTGTCTAGTTCAAGGAAACACTTTAGCATTCTGCTTCAGTTTTCTATCCATAGATCAGCATCGTTTTCTTTTATTTGGTTATATTATTTTTTTGAAAAACATTTTTTCCTATCTTAGAGGGACCTAAAGGTTTTTTAAGTAGTACAGGTGAAACTGAATTTCTGTCACTCGGAATATGCAGGGTCCAAGCCTGTCTTTTACTCCTGTAAGCCACCACCTGAAGTTTAGAATCTTTGATGCTTGATGCTTCATCTTGTTTCCCATCCATCCAGCAACAGTAGCAGTTTCTGGAAGGAGTTTGACCCTCTAATGTATCTAGAATACGAAGTCTTAGAAAATAGAAATTATCCTGAAATGTTTTGCTTTATGTATGATAGGACAAGCATACAAGTCAGTTTAAAAGAATTAATTCTAACACAGAAGAATTCAACAGTAAGAGTGGTAAAATAAATTAACACATTTTATTGTGAAGACTGTTCTGCTAATTCTGGTTGAAATGTGTTAAAGTAATTCTGCAAGAAAAAGGTAAATGGTTAATTGGAATCTTGAAAAGTAAGAAAACAAAAACTATGGCGCTAATCCTAAGACTATAACGTCTGAAAATATATAGATGTGTTGTCAGGCTTGAAACTGTAATGCAATTGTAGCTGTCATAGGTCCACTCAAATGAAACCTGTACAGGTCAATTCATTTAACATTTTTGCTAGTATATGAGAAAAACAGCACATCACTGCTTCCTGAAAATGAAGAATTTCAAGTCTAGGTTTTGCATGAGTGATCAAGGATTTCTAGCCGTGACACAAGGTCTAAACAAAACTAAACTAAAATTTGCAAATAAGATATATGAGATTTCATACTACTATCAAATATTCACATTCTGTTACTAAAAAAGACTATGCTTTAAGTAGGATTTAGTCTTACATGTAATAACTTTGTTACCATATTCGTTTGTTTTAAGCAATATCTTGCTGTAATTAAGAAGGCAGAATCTATTCTAAAATAAGTTTTCGTGAACAATTGCCAAGAATAGGTCCTTGTTTCCAGCAATCATGCAGTCCATACATTTACCTCAGAATGGAATAAAATATGACTAATATCTGTTTAGTGTAATTAAGTTGTTCATAACACTTGCTAGTGACAGAGTCTTTGAACGCTTTCTAGATACTTTTTTAGTATTTTGCATCCTTTTCTCTTGATATCTGGCTTGTATCTTTCATCTTACTATTTAAATGCATATTTTCTTCACCTGTCATAAGTGAGCATATACCTTTCCTCCTAAGCATTATGTAAAAAGAGAGGAAGAACTTTAGCAGAAAAATGGAAGAATAAATTGCTTTATCAAATAAATATAGACAGCCAGGAGCACTAAATAGATGTGTAAAATGAATATATTATGAAATAGACCAGCAAGCTTGAATAATTAAAAAGCTTTATCTTATGCAAAAGATGGCAGAGATCTATATGGTCTATGCTAATATACTACATTATTGTCTATTTCTACTCTATTATAATGCAGAAATGTCATGTAGTTATTGCAGTTATGTACTTAAATTATTAGAGTTAATATTTTAAAAATATTATAAAAAGACCCTGACTATGAGTAATGGTTTTGAGTTAAAACTCCCCCCAAAACCCTCACAGTATATTGCAGCCACCCTCCCTTCCCCCAGACCCTGCTGTCCCAAAAATCCAGGAGAAGGTAAGAGAGGCTGAGAATACAAAATAATCAAAACAGGCNTGGAATTGTATTTTTTCCTCAGCCACAATCTGACTGTTTTTTTTAAAAGGGCCAAAAAGAAAAATCAAACTATGACACTATGTATGTTTGGTTTGGTTGGGGTAGGGTTTGGATTGGTTTTGGGGTAGGGAGGGTCTCTTTTTTTTCAGTTTTGTCTTTTTTTTTTCCCCCTTATCATGTGTGACAGAGCTGGTATTTAGAAAAAATATCTCTATCATATTTGAGTTTCAGAGAGCACGAAAAAATGCAGCATAGAGTTTTAACAAGTGATTGGTGAGTATCAAGGAAAGGTTTAAGTCTTTAACTGTGGTTTTGTCACACTAGAATCAAATATCAATCTATAATTTCTATTTTAGAATATGGACAGTAGATTAAATAGGTATTTTATCTCTATGCAAATTACATTTGACTTTCTGAATATAGTTCCTGTTGTAGCATATTATTAGCTGAATTGTGCCATTAAGCATGCAGCATTTTTCAACATCAATTTAAACAGAACTAAATGTGTCCTCTTGAACACAGTAATTGCATCCTAGCATCTTTTTTATTTAAAATAATTCATTTTACAGACAATCATATGGTTTATCTTCTAATATAAATTCCTTGGGGCACAGATAATGCATTATTCTCTATTTGGAAGACAGGCACATCCTAGTAACTACTAGAAATGAAGTATAGTAATTATGTTCCTTAAGGGGAGAAGGAAAAGCTTGGTTTAAATTTTAAGAAAGCTACAAATGAGTACTCTACACAGAATGAATTTCAACCCAGATGAGCAAAACCTTTGTCTATATATTTTAAAAAGCAGATTGTGAATGAAAGTTCCAGGCTATTTTTAATGAACAACTTGAAAATATGCTGGATGTTGGTCTTGAGTGTGTTTACTATTGGATAAAGTGCTATTATTCCATGCTATTAAGGAATTGAAGGTAACTGATCTTTTGTCTCAAATGAAAAATGCAGTAGTTAGGGACATATTTTGTTGTTTAAAAAAAGCCCCAAAACCAAAAAAAACCCAAAAACAAACCAACAACCCAACCCAAACACAAAACTAAAACCAAACAACAACAAAAAAACTCCTTAGGGCTTGTGAATAAACTTCTCTGCCCTTTTATATGCACTTTCTTATGAGTAAATACAATAATTAAACATGTCTATATGTCAAAGCTGACTGTCAGCTGTACTACACAACAATTGTCTTATGCTACTGAAGTCCATCTATGTTAATAGGTGCATAATCAACACATCAGACTCTTTGAAAATTGAAAAATACAGCACTTCATCAAAAATCAGAAAAATTAAAAGCAGAATTTTACCCCTTTTTTTGCTAATCTGTGCTTGTTATGAAAGAATGTAGATGAAACCATTTTGAATGAATAAACATTAAAATCAATGATATTGACCAAACCTCTCTAAATTCTTTGCTAATTTATTAATATAAAAGCATGAAGCAAAGATGAGATTTTACTTTTGTTGTCATTATTCTGGTGTCCTAGAAAGCATTCTTATAGGAACAGGTAGTTATTTGGTAAGAATCCACACTCATAGCTTGCTTTCTCACCTAAATTAATTGAGTTACAATCATGGTGGTTGATACCAAGTTTGGCACAAATTTTATCCAGGTTTTTTTACTAACTTCATGTACCGTATAAACAGCAGGCTCTTATCAATAACAGTTTTGCCTTCCATGGCCTTTTGCAGACTGAGAGCATAAACCACTTCATGTATGTATTTTTGTTCACAGAGAATTCATTAATGAGTCCTCTAGGCCTACGTAAAAGGTAGGTGACTTTGAAATGAGCTCACTTTAGTCGATTAAGGGAATAAGATCATAAATACCTAAAGTATGTAAATTATTCTTTGATAGAAAGGCACACAGTTGCGTACAATTGCCCAGTAAGACCGTGATGGAGCTCTACAAGCCAACATCTGCCTAGGTCATAAGGGCGAACAAAAATATCAGATGTTTGTCTTTACTGAGAGATAAAAGGTATCCACTTATGCCTGAAATAAAGTGGAAGTCTATGTACACCCACAGGATCAAAGATGGGAAGAATACCACCTGGGGTCCAGTGCTCTGCATACTACAGGGAACAGTTTCTTCCATTCTCTTATTATTTGTTGGAGTCAATCTCCTATTAGTGCAGACATTTGCAAGATCAGATTTGCTGGTTTTTTAATCCTGCGATTTTGTGGTACTACAAAGGACATAAAAGCCACTTTTATTTTTTTTTCAGTTGGATTTTTTTTAACACTCTGGTAATGCAATTGCTAAGTTAGTCGTCTTTTAAATGACAAAACTCCTGCCTTTTATATCAGTATGGGAATTTGTACATTTTGTCCTCTTTTTTTGACTAGAGCAAACACTATTTAACTAATGCCTACAATGAGGGAAGAAAATTCTTCAGCTGAGTGAAAACTAAGAAAAGTCAAGCCTACACTGGTAATATCAAAGAAGCCCAACATAAATGTTGGTTCTTACCCAAGTGACAGGAAATAGTTAAGATAAAATATAGGTACTTGCTTTCACTGCATGTACCTTAGAGACCCTTTTGAATTCTAATGTAAAAACTGTTTTTTAATTCATTGAAATGTAATCATTTTTCCTAAGGTTGCATTTGGTGACAAGTTTGACAATCAGTCACTGTAAAGGAAAATTTTCAAACCATAAGGCCTTGAATACATTAAAAAAAACAAAGGTAATTTTGTTATCAGAGAAACTGATAATGCTGAAAGCAAGCCAAGGCATGTAAAAAAAAAATCCTTTCAAGACTTCAACCTTTTGAGATCAGCTCATCTGAAAGAGCTGTGCCCTGGTTATGTTTTAAAGTGTGCACACGCAGAGATACATAGACACACACACACAAATTCACTGGTGCCCTCAGGGTGCTTCTGTTTCTATTACAGAGTGTCTCATTCACAGTTCACCCAGGTTAGAACTGCTCAGCTTCCCTTTGTGCTCTCAAAGCCACCTATAATAATAGAAATAGAAGTACCTTCAGGGCACTGTATACAATGCATCTAGAAAAGCCAGAGATCCTCTGGGGCATGAAGAAAATTTAAAACAAAAATAAAAAGGTAGCAAAAATTTGTTTTCCTCCATGGTAAATAAAACCCAACTACTTGCCAATTTATATTTCTGAAGTTGAGCTTGTCATTTTCTAAAAAGTTAGGACTTTGTAGTATCATTTAATTTCAACAGCTAAAGATTGGTCACAGCCTGTGAGATGTAGGTTGTTCCCTGGGAGATTTGCCTTTTCCTGTACACAGAGAACATTTTTAGAGCAATTTACATTTTCTTTAATAAGAAATCAGAAGCTTCAAAATAAAAGGCTGAGCAGTGCCAAGTAAGACTCAGAGCTGGAATTCTGCAACACAGACTCCCTTTACAGGAGTAGATTGAGTTATTATTAAAGTACTTACTTGCTTTTTCACAGAAAATAATATAAGAGTTTTAAAAAAAAAAAGTTATTTCAAAGCTTCGAGTTTTCTGAGCTGCTCCTTATCTTGTCTAGGACATTAAAACAAAAAAACCACCAAAACCACCCAGGAAGCTTTATCTAGTCACACTGTTTAACTTAAGATAAATTCACCTTGATATCTTGGATAGAATGTAATAAAGTTCTCATGATAATTAAGCTGAATCGCATTGCCAACAGTTTTAGCCTTTTGTTTTTAGAAAATGCATAAAAGAAGGTGCTTTTCTACTCTTATTTTTGAAACACAAAATAATTTCTTATGTCCCTTCTAAAATGCGTGGGGCATATTTAATGTTTAAGACTATAAGAAATATATCACTGCTTGAATAAAATGCCATTTTGTAGACACTTACTTCATGATTTCTTTTTTATTGGTCTTTTAGAAGGCTGATTATGAGTAAGGTTATCAGTGGGCTTGTTTTCTCTTTCTAATGATCTGAGTTAATTTAAGATATCCTGAAAATGTTCATTACTAGACTCCCCAACTACAGTAAAGGGTTTCCTCTCCACTGAAACCTAAAGTGCTTTCAGATTTCCTTGATAAAGTGGTCCTATAGTTTTACCCTTTTTTTTACTGAATATTTGATACAGCTGCCTGGTTTTTTTGCTGTATTCTGCTTTTATATTTTCGCAGTGTTGCTTTACTATAGTACACCACCTATTTGTTTTTTTTGCTGCTTCCTTTCTGCATGAACTTTAATAAATCTATTTACTATGGATTAGTTCCCATTTTACCCAAAACATTTATTGTCCTGACTTTCAAAATGAATGTGTAATTTCTATATCAGTTTTAATTCTAAAATGTGTCTTTTTAGTTACAATTTTCCAGTAGGTCAGATGGTTGTGTCCCTGAATTCTAGCCCTTTTTGGGTATACTGCTATTCTGGTGGAGTTCATAGAATCATAGAATNATGTAGGTTGTTCCCTGGGAGATTTGCCTTTTCCTGTACACAGAGAACATTTTTAGAGCAATTTACATTTTCTTTAATAAGAAATCAGAAGCTTCAAAATAAAAGGCTGAGCAGTGCCAAGTAAGACTCAGAGCTGGAATTCTGCAACACAGACTCCCTTTACAGGAGTAGATTGAGTTATTATTAAAGTACTTACTTGCTTTTTCACAGAAAATAATATAAGAGTTTTAAAAAAAAAAAGTTATTTCAAAGCTTCGAGTTTTCTGAGCTGCTCCTTATCTTGTCTAGGACATTAAAACAAAAAAACCACCAAAACCACCCAGGAAGCTTTATCTAGTCGCACTGTTTAACTTAAGATAAATTCACCTTGATATCTTGGATAGAATGTAATAAAGTTCTCATGATAATTAAGCTGAATCGCATTGCCAACAGTTTTAGCCTTTTGTTTTTAGAAAATGCATAAAA
>WAAB01002639.1:66481-92892 GCA_013389865.1 Piaya cayana
CCAGTAGGTCAGATGGTTGTGTCCCTGAATTCTAGCCCTTTTTTGGTATACTGCTATTCTGGTGGAGTTCATAGAATCATAGAATCACCAGGTTGGAAGAGAGCCACTGGATCATCAAGTCCAACCATTCCTATCAAACACTAAACCATGCCCCTCAGCACCTCGTCCACCCGTGCCTGAAACACTTCCAGGGAAAATAACTTCTTTTTTTCCCTAAGCCTGTGGAGAGTGTGACAGAGACTGGAGACCAACCTGGGAACTGATAAGACCTCTCAAGGCTTTTAGTTGGGTAAGGCATTGTAAGGTAGAGCTCCCAGCCCTCTTAACCCAATGCCCAGCCACACAGGACAAATAGCAGGGCTGTCTCTCCTCCTTTGTTGTGGAGGTCAAGAAACATTAACCCAAGGTACTGCAGCTGTCAGAGTATTGCCCTCACCTCCTCAAGTCCTCTTGTGGCCTGAATGGTGCAGTTAGGTCAATTAATTTTCACATACTACTAGACAATGGGACATTACCATAGGCTGAAGAGTCTGCTTTTTCTGTGGCAGTCATTTATGTAGTTTAGCAGAGACAATACTGTCTTTCAGCTAACCACAGGCCTGAAGAAAACTGGTACTGTAAGGAAAGAAAACCAATTCAAGCTAATTCTCGAGAAGATTGGAAAGCTGTCAGCAAGAGGAAAACAATTTGAAGACAGACAAGTATTTGCTGTCAAGAGTTGTTATCCTTTAAGGGAGCTGCTCTAAGATTCTTGCAGTTTTTTTGACAACTAAATAAAATCAGAAGGCCAAAATACATATTTGGTGACTCAGTTTTGTTGCTGTTGTTTGATATCACCTCTAGATTCAAGCAGCAACATGATGTATGTTTTCTTGCTTCCAACCACTAATACATCTGAGATTGGTTACAAAAGCCAGAGGAAACTCCTTTTCCTCCAAGTTAAGCATGTTTTCTATAGTATAAAATTATAAAGTATTATTTTCTATCTGCTTCCACTTTTGCTTCAGGCTCAGAAAAAAAAAAGGGAAATGTCGTTGCTTGAAAACCTAAATCATTATGCAGAGGAATTACAGCACCCTTTGATTAAATGCTACCAAAGTAATTCTTTAAATCACTGTTACTGTGTCTGAATGTTATGGTTGTTCCTTTAAACAAAGAAGTATGTAACTCTTACCTGTAAGCACAGAGTCAAAGATTAATGTATTTGTATTTCCCTATGCTCCACAGAAAAAGAATAATCGAATGTACTTTTAAAGCACGTGTTATCGGTTACCCTTTATAGAAATACATTTTCTTTTCTACTGTAGCTGATAATTTTTCCTAGCTGTGATTTCAGATATATTAAGATGTAGACATAATTTTTTTCTTTTTTTTTTCTATTCTATTCCATATTCTATTGCTAGATTCTATGTCTAGTCCTTATATCATTTGTTTTGATGGCAGAATATTAGACAATGGTGAACAAAAGGTAAAGCTAAGAGTTTGCCTTGCTGACCAGGTCTGAATTTTACTTTTATGTCTGATGATTACTGTTTTATAGATGAGCTCTGAGGAGTCATGAGAAATTGAGGAAGAGTAACTTTCCCTCATCTAAAATACTAGTTGGTACCCTCATAAGCCACATGATGTCTGAAGTAAAACAATCCATCATTGTGGGTCAAACTAATTTCCTGTGGCTGAAGAGGAAACAATGAATTGATGACACGAAGTTAAAAACACTGCAGTCAAAATAAAATGATAATAAAATAAACCCTGCAATCATTTCTCAAAGTTGAGTCATTTTTAATATGAGGGATAAACTCTTCCTTTTCAGGAGTCTTTATTTTGATGTAACTTGTGAAACTTTGTAAATGTTAAAGCATGATTTATAAACCTTGCTGCTAAATACAGCATAAAGGTGGCATGAACTGGAACACAACATAAACCTGCAAACCATCCTCGGTTCTTACAAGTGTTTACAGGTAACCTATTAAAGTTGTCATCAGGCTATCATCCAAACTATTCCGTTTTTGAGCTCTCATGCTAAGAGAAATGCTTCTATGTGCAGTGGTTAAGTCAAAAGCTTTGTGTTTTGTTATGTTTCATTTCATGGCAGTAAACATTTATAAACACCAGTCTAGATCTGGCTTTTGATTTTTTTTTTTCCCACTGNCCTATTAAAGTTGTCATCAGGCTATCATCCAAACTATTCAATTTTTGAGCTCTCATCCTAAGAGAAATGCTTCTATGTGCAGTGGTTAAGTCAAAAGCTTTGTGTTTTGTTATATTCAATTTCATGGCACTAAACATTTATAAACACCACTCTAGATCTGGCTTTTGTTTGTTTTTTTTTTTCCCACTGCATAAACCCATAAACACTACTTTAGCCAATTAAAAATATTGTTTCAGCTCAAGGAGAAATTCTGAACCCAATCCCTGAAGAAATTCCTCTGTCGCTGCCCCTGTGATTAAATAATGGTAGAGCTTTCATTGCTTTTGAATTTCTCCTATATTTGTTTTTCCAGTCTGGAATTTTAACTCAAGTAAGAAGGCAGGACTGAGGGAGTGGATGGGAGAAGGTATCTATATAAAAAACAATATATTTAACTACTGATATCAAAGAAATCAGAGATGCTTATGCTTGGTAGAAACATAGGGGAAAGCAGGAAGTACATTGAAAAAATTGTTGATGTACAAGAGGTGTTTTATTTTAGTTTAAGATCCATTCCATACATGGTATAGGAGAAATTAATATTCATTTTATTTGCTAAGATTTTGTGTGTCATAATTCACTTTAGAGGCAATTTCTAGTTCAAAAAGACAATGCATACCTCAATCTGAAGGTGCGTGTTTCTTATGGGTGGATAATCCTGTTTGAATCATGGATTCATTGACAGTCACTGCAAACTGCCATGTTCTCAGATATTTAGCATTGATTTATTAATGCATATTTGTGCTGGCTATTTAGGGTCTTTGTCTTCCACGTTTACCACAACACCAAGCTGTGAGTAGAATCACTCATGGTTTTGTTAGGATTCGATTGTTCTCTTATTTGTTTTTAATTTCCTTTTTTTTCCCTGTTTCTACTTCTGCTTCTTAGAGGTATAATACTGAATTATGTTAAGGAGAGAAAGCTTGCTGTATGACATTCTTGATTTCATTGGAGACAATATTATGTGAATCTTGAACATAGATGTATTCGAAGGCAATCACATTTTATAAGTACATACAGATTTTTTTTTTCCAATTCAAAACAAAGATTCTGACACAAAACCAAATGTCTTGTTCTGTGGGATAGATCATTTTAAACTAACATCACCGATTGTTTACTAGCAACGCTACAGATATTCTTATAAAGAAATGAACCAATGTTTCTGAGACTTCGAATTTCATTTCCCATCCTACAGAAACTTTACTCTTTCTTTTTTCTTTTTTTTAAAGTTTTTTCCTGCTCATTCATCACTTCAGTTAAACCTGATTTTCTTACAGTGCCTCTAATTGAGCAACATTAGAGGGGCAGAGAAACAAAAGCAAAGTATCTCTGCCTTAAGAGGGCTTGAAGCTCCATTTTCTCTCTTTTCTCTATTACTACATTTTGTAGGCTTTATATTTTTGCTGAATATTTCTCTCAGAGAGCCCCTATTTTGGTACACTTTGTCTCTTTTCTGAGATTATAGGTTACAACAATTTTCAGTCTAAATCTCTGAAAGTTAAAAAAACCAAACCACTATACAACTTAAAATTGGAATGCTTTCTTCTACAGAAGCTTAATGGAACACCATTCATTTTGCTGAAAAGTCCAATGCTTTATGCTAGGCTTGTGCCAGATTTTCAGATATTCTTTTCTATATGTTTGTTCACAGTGTCCTTTCTAGGTCTTCAAGCAATTAGTTTTTATTTGCATGCATCATTTCACTGCTTTGCTCCCAGGATACAGTCCTTACTTTCTGGCTGTCCTATGATTTTTTTTTTTCCTTTCAATGTTCGGTTTAGGCTTTTTACTGATTTCCTTCAGGCTTCTGTCTGAATTCTGTATCCTCAGGGCTTTGGGTTTTTTTGTTGGTTTTNTTTTTCCTTCCTTGATTTTTAGTTGCTGGCAGGCTGTGCTGCTTATTAGTCTAAGAATCATTCGAACAATGACACCAGACACTAATGTTGCTTTCCCTGAATGAACGTAGCCTCTTTATTTTTCTTTATTCACATGACTGTTATGAGTTTGGTTCTTCATTCTCAAAAATTGAACTTATTACATTTGAAAAGAAGTATTTAAGAAATTATGATGTGGACATTAATTATGATTAGTGTGTTTTCCCCTCACTTCAAGTAGTTTTATATATGTGATTAGTTATTCCCCTTAGACATTCATGCATATAAATAATTGCAATATAAAATGTTTGGCTTACCTTTTGTCACTTGGGGGATTTTAAGCAGGAAACTTTTGGCCTCAGATGAGCAGCTCTCTGGTGCCTGTAGGGTTACGTTGTACTTACACTTCATGTATGTGTTCATGTTTGCAGAATTAGAAGTTGAGTCTTTAATTACAAACTTTTAAATTCATTACTATCTCAATTGAACTAAAGCTTGGAAGGGTTGTGCTACAATGAAGAAATGAAGAAAAAATATGACCAAGTGCTCATAAAAAAACTAAAGGTGTATTAATATTGTTTGCAGTAGTGAATAAATTGGCTTTTACTGTGCTGGAGACAATTAGTACAATCATTGTCATGTGTATTGTTAGGCAGGTGGGAATAGGAAATACAAAGAATATAGAGCAATGCCTTTTTTTTCTTTTCTCCACGTATACTTTATACATTCAATTATTTAATGTCAAGGTTTTATTCAGCTTCAACATGTTGGTGTCCTTTGACCTACGCAGTTCCCTTAACACCAGCTGGTACTAAGATATGTTTTTGCAGGACAAATAGACATGAAAAGAACAAAGAATAGGATGCAAGGTGAGAACAGGACACTCTGGTACTATACCTGGGCTGTAAGATACCTTTTGAAAGTAAAAACTTGATCTTCAAATACAGAAAAATTTTCCAAGGTGAGGTTTCCTGATATCTAAATTTTTTTTTTTTTTTTTGGTCACTGGGCAAAACTAACCTAACTTAAGACATAAAGTGCCACTTATGGATTGGGGAAGATTATCTTTCATTATTTAGAGCATGCTCTTCCAGTTATTTATTTTGAAAATCTGTTTAATGAGTATCTAGTTATAAACTATTCATCAGTACCTTATCTTTGTACTGCACTTGATCCTCCAGTCACATTGATATGCATGTGTAAATTCTTCATGTTGATGTTTCTCATGAACACACGAATGTTTTGCACAACTGTTTGTGGCAAAATCTCTATTTTTTGTTTTGGGGTTTTTTTTTTGTTTTAACTTGTGTAAATTTGAGAATGGAAGCACTCAGATGCATGGTTATGTACAAGCTAAGTGAAAAATGGAAAACTCAAGTAAATTAGCGTTAAAAGTAGTACATGAAGTGGACAGTTTGTTTGATACTTCCTTCAATTGAATAGATGCTCAATTTTGATTATTTGCAATAGTCTGTTTCAAAATCATCCATTATTTTGAAAATAAGAATTATTTTTTATTCTTACTTTGGAGTTATCCTATAATAGAGATTGTTAGTGAGATACTTAGTATTTATTAATTATTTTTATTTAGTTTGAATCATTGATCTTGCGCCTTGTTATCGAGGCACTTCAAATATTTAGTTTGATAAAAATGCAATGATCAGCTTCTGATCTTTCAGCTTTTAAGAGGGCTTGTGGCAGCATTATTTGTAATAGGTTATAAATTTGCAAAGCATTCTTTCTCGTGTTTTGGAATTTATTGAACTTCAGAGCAACCTATTAGACTAATCTAGATTTATTTAGTTTTTATTTTATGGAAAGGTAAAGGATTAAATAAGAGCCACCAGTTGCTTACTGGAATTTTGTGTATTTATTCTGCGTTGGATACACATCTGTTATCTAAAATGGGCTTAAATTGGGATGTAGAGGCAGTATCTGCCTGCACAATGAAAATACATTATATTTCCTTATTAATTGACGGGTAACTTGGTAACATTTTCAAGTAAGTCAGAAATTGCCCCTCTCTTGCTTTGTAGGAAATTCACAGAAAATGTAGCAGACACATGTTTGTAAAGCTGACAATCACTTTTAAAACTATTTATTCTTTTTTTGTGTGCTACGGTCTCAGGTAAAATGTAATATAGTTCTTCTAGTGACACAGTGTGCATGGTCAGCAGTGGTACAGCTTTAGAAAACTCTCTACATGAGGATTAAGGGTAAGGTTATATTTAACTTTAAAAAAAAAGAGCAGATGGAACTACTTAAGTACAGAAATGGTTAAACGCTTAAAAACCTGTTAAAAATGACTGGACACACTGGTATGATTTATGGCTTCACTGGGATAATTAATTCAGTTTATACTGTGATGGTTGTATTCACAAGTAGGTCTAAAAAGCCTAGCTTCATTAGATTACATTAAATTGCTAAATGCATGCAGACACACTAAACAAGGAAGTAGTGAAGATTTGTCAAAGTTTTAGAATTCTTTTATCTCGGATCATAATTTTTGTCTTCTTTCTTCCTTTCTTTCCTACACTTTTCTTTGACATAAAATTGCTCAAAAACTTGCAGAAGCTAAAAATAAAATTGAGCACATTAACATGTTAATATATATTATGGAAAGGACTTTTCATTAGCGTGCTGATAACAGATGTGGTTTTATAGAGTAGTCTGCTTATTTGAAGTGTGGTAGCAGCAGCTTGGGAACCACAGGAATGATAAAGGATATGTAGATGCCTATTTGCATATCCTTAGTGCATCAGTTCAAATACAGTTAATGTCGCCTTAAGGCATTTGTAAAATGGCGTGTATTTTATTCTAATATCTTAATTTTTTATTATTACAGAATAGAGAGTAATTAATATAGTATTGGAATTTCTTGACAATTATTTTAGATGCCCACTGCTCATAAAAAAATATTCTTGTGTGAAAATTTAACTTGGGAAGTAGAAAGTTATTAGGTAAACGTAAAATCCATAGATTCCTACTTTTATTGGAGACTACCCTATACTTTCATCTTTGTACCTTAATCTCAGCCCATTCCTTGTACAATAATGAAAAGCAATTCTTCAGAAAACTTGTTGACTTTTATTTCCTTTTTTCTATATTTTCTTTTAAAAAAATCAGGAAAACATGGATGATTTAGATGCCACTTTCTTGCACTAATTTTTCTCAAAGTATGAAAAGACAGAAGCACAAGGCAAGAAGGGAATGACCCCTCTGCATATGCTTCAGGGTTTCTTGCAGGGTTGCTTTCTGCAGCAACTTTGTGGAACAGGGATACAGAATTCAATATGAAATGGTTTAAATGAAGAAAGTATTCCAGAAAACTGGAATTAGTTCTCATTTAGTTCTCTTTTAACTCGTATACCATTCCTACTCTGAATACTACACACAAAGTATACAGATACTTCTATAAATAAGAGTTTGTATGAAATACATGTTCCTGGTTTGCTAATTAAAAATAATAAATGTAAGATATGTGGTTGAGTGCATGAGATGAATTGTCAGGAGGTACACATGTTGCCAAATTTACTTGACTCTGGAGAAATTAAACTTTGCTTGCAAGTAATACCCTTTTAAAAGTACGTGTAACTGTTATTCTGCTGGACTTTGAAGAAAAACTGTATATATAATTTCTAGTGTTTTCTGTCATAAAGCATTTCCTTTGTGGAACAGCAGGCAAACCACAGTTATCAATTTGGATTAATAAATGCAATATCACATGTTATTTTAATCTGGCATTCTAAACATTTAAGATCGGTGGAGCAGGAAAATAACATGTTTCTTAGTCAACATGTTTCAGTTCTGATATTCATCAACAGTAATCCAGTGGGACAGCTAATGAGAAACTGCTTTAGGTTTACTGGTTCTGTGGTTACGAGACAAATCACCTGATGGTCATTCCTGCAAATATTTTGGTCCTTACTTAACCTAGATCCTTCCCTGGAGACATCTTCCATCTGTATTTTGAGAGTTAGTGTTTTATCTTCTTTTACCAGAAGCTCAATGGATAAAGATTTTACTAGCTTCTCTCCTCCCTCTTCTTCCTTCTTTCTTCTCACCTCCTTCTGGGAGAATTTATTTGATGCTGCAGTAGCACTGTAAAGAACAACCTTCAGAAATCTCTTAGAATCCATCTTTTTTTTTTTTTGTCTGAATCCATCATAGAAAGCATTAGATGAGACAGACAGTAAAGAAAAGAGGAAGTGGTTTAACACTTTGAGAGACGATCATGGTCATTAAGGTATGTATTTTGCCTACCCAGAAAAATGAGAATATTTGATACAGAATTTGCTGAGACAGTAAAATGGATGGCTTATAGGAGTAGGTTACCAATCTTTTTAGGTTATTGGTCTGAACTATAACAAACTTTAAAAAATGATGTCTTAATCAGGAAAAAAGGAAATGGACTCTGGAATCCTGCTGGTAACTCCATGTTGCTCTCACCATTATAATTAACGTAGTTTGACACATAATAAAAAACAAGAAAAAGATATTGAGATATCAAGGTGGAAAGTTCTGATGCCAATGCAGATATTCTGGCATAGGACAAAATAAGTCCAAGACTAGTAGAGTCTAGTGCTTTGTTTCTTACAGACCAACAAAGACTTACTATTGTTATTTGGCCATTAATTCATAGTATGATTTATACAACACATCAAACCTGCTCTTTAACTACTGCTTTGATTAAATTGTGATGGAAATAAATGACCCAAATAAAATTAGTAGGTTTGAGGACTGCTGAATTGTACTGTATGATGGGTTTTAAATAATTCAGTCCTTAGTGGGTATCCAATATGCTTAAACTGTATTTCTAATTTTCCTTTAAATAGTTTGCATTACTAATTTGCTTCTAAGAGATTTCTGCCAATCAAGTTAAATACTTTCTGCAAACTGCTTACATTCCCTTCAAGTCACACTTGTTATACTAAACACCCACATTCTGTTCTAGTTCCATTTTAGTTGCTACTTTTTTTTTTAATCTTCCCTCCTACAGAGTGTTAGGGATTTCTTATTGATGGGCATCCAGGAAACTGAACAGAATATTTATTTTAAAATATATTCACTGAATCGGTGCAGATCTAGACAGTATTCAAAAAGGAAAATCAAAGGTTTTGAAGACCATGTGTGGGCGTTCTCACTCACTTCCTTCCAAAGCTGCTTTTCCGCACCAGCAGTTCTGCCACTCTTGCAACAAGGTATGCCAAAGCCAACAGCGTTGCTTAGTTCTTCTTGAACCTCGCTTAGTAAATATTCTCCTCCAGTATTTTGCTTTCCAGGTGTCAAAAGATGTCAAGTAGACAGTGGAGTTTAAACAGTTCAGAAGCACATGTAAGAATATAAACGGTCTTTGGACATTCATGCTTGCATTTGAAATGTAGTCTGCAGAAGGTTCTTTTTACTTGACAAACAAGAAATTCATGTTAGCACGTGTATTATATTATTGTGTGATAACAGTCATTATCCTGTGTAAACATTATACGGGAATAATAAGAACATTGTTAACACTTTAAAAATGCTCTCAACATCTTCTCATTCAGGGAAACATTAGGAGATTTTTAGCTTTAACAAGCAGCGTTTTCCCTTGGGAACACTGGTATGGAAAGAAAGCCAGCTCAGCTAGTTTGTCCTCCACAGTAAATTAAGGCTAACATAATATATCAATGCAAAATAGCAGTATTAAGAGAATTTATAATTTTCAGGCAGCTTTTCATTGTATACATAATGTGTAAATGAAGGAAGGAAGGACTTTTTTTTTTTTTGGCACTGAAGGACCTAATAAAAAGTTAAGGTGTTGACCCATTATTCATTTCTTATTTAAATTCTCCTTAGCCAAGCAAAATTCCCTTTTGAAATTCATCACTTGACTTCTATTGAAGTTTCGATAAAAGAACTTCTGTATTTGTTCCCAGTGGCAAATACTCTCATTTTCTTTCCTCCCACTTTAAATGGGGCTTTGTGTGTTTTATATCTTATTACATACATGCTATCATTCATGTTTACTGCAATTATGCACTAGCAGCTTCCACCATGTAATTTCCCATTCATCCTTCCAGCTACTGCAGTCCTTTCAAGGACTTTTAAATGTGTCTTTTGTGAAAATTTTTGAAAATTTCAACTGCCAACTTGTACTCTGAGGCACATAGTAACAGTTTCACTAACACTGCATTTCTTAAAGATCAATGATAGGAATAGTCTCTAATGTTACGAAGAAGTAGTGTACCCTCAGACTTAACTTCCAGCGACTTGGAGGAGAGTTGCATTTCAGTAAACAGGAAGATAATTACACCATGGCACCACGTAATACCTTTGTGGCTCTTTGGATCATGTGTGATCACAGATGTATTGTACAGCCAAAGTTGCAGAATGGTCCTTCTTCTTTTTTTAAATTTTGTCTTCTTTATTCTAAATGGATGTGAAGTTTCTCTTATGTCCTAGTGAGCTTTTATTAGGTTATTTGGTTTGATCTGAATTTCTTTTTTCTAACTCTGGCTCTTGCAGTCCTTGACTATCACACAATAACTAGGTTGGAAAAGACCCACAGGATCAAGTCCAACCATGCCTATCAAACACTAAACCATGCCCCTCAGTACCTTGTCCACCCATCCCTTTAACACCTTCAGGGAAGGTGTTAACACCTCCCTGGGCAGTGTCTGCCAGTGCCCAATGATCCTTTCCATTAATTTTTTTCCTAATGTCCAGCCTGAAACTCCCTGGCAGAGCTTGAGGACATTCCCCCTTCCTGTCCCCTGTCACCTGGGAGAAGAGGTCAGCTCCCTCCTCTCTACAACCTCCTTTCAGGTAGTTGTAGAGAGCAATGAGGTCTCCTCTCAGCCTTCTCTTCTCTAGGCTAAACAACCCCAGCTCTCTCAGCCATTCCTCATAAGGCCTGTTCTCCATCCCCTTCACCAGCTTCATTGCTCTTCTCTGGACTCGCTCCAGAGCCTCAACATCCTTCTTGTGCTGAGGGGCCTAGAACTCAACACAGGATTCAAGGTGCATGGATCTTCGTTAGTTCATACCAGGTAAAAACCTCTCCTTGTTTTTGTTATATTAGTCACTTCTAAATAAAACCCACATGCATGAATATAAAGTATTTAAGTGTTTTTCTCTGTAAACTTTACTAGGTAATTTGTTGAAGGTCTGTCCTCAGTCTCAGTGTTTGTGTTCTTATCCATTTTGTTGCATGTTCTGCTACAAGTGTTCACAGCCAGTTCTGGTGCAATGACTTAAAGTGAAAGTCTATAACATTAAGTTAATACTTCCAAGAAAAGATTTTAGCTTGCACTCATGGTAACTTGTACTTCCTCTACGGAATATAGGAATCATAATATACTTTAGCACAGTGTATTTAGAAAGTACACATAGATAGCTGTCATTGTAGGTCGGTTCTTTAATGATAATCAGTATAGAAGATCAATTAATAAGCAGGAGTCTGTCAGGATTATGTCCTATGCTATGTATGACAGAAAGACGTGAAGCACTATAAAAGCTACAGCTGAACAGAAATTAGTAAATTATACTGAAAAAATCTGATGGAATCTTGGGGACCATATGGTTCTTGGTGTCCCTAGAACTATGTATCAGCCTTTTGAGTGTTTTTGTTTCCTGGTATGTGTGTGTATGTTTTTGTTTGGTTGGTTTTAAGGAAGGGGTAGGTAGTTATTTGGGTTCCATGTGTCATCTGCTGTTTAAAAATAGCCTTTTTAGTTGATAATTTGTTTGTTTCCTTAATGTACTCTTCTAGTGGTTTTGTGTTTTGGGGAGGAGCTGGGGCTTTGTGTGTAGTCTTACGAGGTGGTAGGAGAAGTCTCTTCTTTTGGGTTTTTGGGGGGGAAGGAGGGTTACTGGTTTAGTTTTAAGAAAATCTTTGTAGATCATTTTCATTTGAAGAACTGTTGTTCTGGAGACCAGCAGCCAAAACTGAAAACCTTCAGCCCATTATACCTGGGACAAAACAGAGAATTACTTCATGAAATTTATTAACAACAGATAGTGTGTTCTTAAACAAGTCTTCATTAGTACACTTATATTTTAAGCTGAGCCTGTATACGCCTTCTGCATTAGCTTGTCTCACCTGTTTGGGGACTTCCATCCCTGGGACAAAGAAATAAGAATTTTTGATCCTGCACAAGGACACATTACTAAGGCCTCAAAAGTGATAATTATTCCACTTCTTCAGGCTACTCCTCAAGTCAATGTGTCTCAATGCAAGAGCAGAACCTTTAACTTTCAAAAAGTATCAAAACCTACAAGAGAACCCAGATTTACACATTTTGGTCAAGAATAAACTTGGAGTGTTTGTTGTGCTTTGTCTCCTTCAATGAAAATAAAAAGTTCCAAATTCTGCTTTTGCTTTTGAAGACAGTAGTCAATTATATGTATGATTTTTAATTGCAATGCATGTAACGTAGAAAGCAATTTAAAACAAATTCTGGTACATTATGTTAGTTATTTCCATTACCAACAGTCTTTTCCCCTGTGAATCTTGCCTAGTAAGAATCTAGACAAAATTAAGTCTTGATCTCTAATCTAGATATCAGAAGTTTTAGTATGTTAGATACAGTTGTAAAATGTCCTTCCAGATTTCTATTTTTGCTTTTGAAAACATTGAAATTCAGTTGTTTTGGAATTAATCAACAACAAAAGCATTGTAACTCTGAATTTAAAATGTGTTGGGAAATGGATAATTTTCTGCTTTGGATTTATATTGTTGTTCAGTTAAATCTACTTTAGTCCATTGAATGTGTACTTTGCCTCAATCTCATAATTCTTATGTCTCCTGCGATCCTTTTAGTTATTTTGTATAACTTCAGAGTGAGAGATTTAAGTCTTTTTATAGTTATTGAAGTTGAAATTTATCTTGATTCTAGTCTCTCGTGTTTTAGTGGAATCTGCACTAGAAATAAATTTTTACCTCTAGGAAAACACTTTGGTTGTCTTTTTTTCCAGTATATCAAAATAAGAGTTTGATATACTTTTTTTAATCATTTGCTGCAGATAGATCTTCTGAGAGGCATCCTCTTCCTAGAGTTAGACTTCTTGTTAGTATAGGCTTTTTCTTTTAATTCATTTGAGTTTTTGATTGTTATCATATTGATGGTTTACATATGATCGTTGATTACTGTTGAAGCCTCAGTATGTAATTTTCAATGTCCACCAAAAGAAATGGAGACTTTTAAGGAGTACAATATGCATTTTACTTAAGTTATGGAAAAGAGGGTGAGTTCTTAAAAATATTTTTGGATGTGTTTTTCTCTTGCATTCATATAAAAAGCAAGAGGTTTGTGCTGACCTAAAGTAGAACTTCTAAGTACTTGTTTTTTTAGTAGCTTTTGCAGTAATATTAACATTTTTTAAATTCATAAGAGAACTAATTTGCTGAGTGACCTCTTAAGTAAAAATTTGCCTGTTTTTTTTTACATGCTTCACATGAATACATACATACTTCCTTTAAAGTCAAAGGATAATATATGAGAACTGAAACTACTAATGAAACAAGGATGAAAAAATTGATGTGCTAAAGATTTTTATTCAATTCCAAGAACATTTTAAAAGATAATTTTTAAGATCATTCTTTCTTGTTTGCCTTTAAAATAGCTGACTTGAAAGCCCATGGGAAAAAAACAGACAAGTAAATACTTGTCTGAAGGTCTGCACGTATTTAGGGAGCTGTAGATTTTCTCAGGCATAGATGTAACAAGAGATTTACCGGGCCCAAAAAGTCTTAAAGAAAACAATTATTTTTCTATATGAACAATAAAATCCCTTGTTTTCCACACTTTTAGTCTAGCTGTGTATGAAAGGACATAGGTTTCAATCTTTGATTTGTGTCTATTAACTCCTAACTGTTTCCATTTATTGACAAAGTGGTTTTGAAACCTGAAATGAACAGATTCAATCAAGTTCTTCACTTTCTATTCTCAGAAGAGGGTATTGGAGCTTCCACATAAGGAATAGGGCAATGGAGTATTTAATTTTAGAATCTGGTTTTTGAACAACAGTCACAATCATTTGAAAAAAATCCTGGCAACTCCACGAGTCACTTATTGTTGCATTCCTTAAGGTATGGCAGAGGCATTATTCAGTTTAACAGAAAGAAATATAGTATTAGACAAATCTAGTAATATGATTCAAGCTTTTTTATTGATGCATTTTATAAAAGTGTCTGGCTTTTTCAAGGTGCTTAGTAGATTTTAGAGTCTGTAAACTAACAGGCAGGCATACTCTCTTAACAATCAGTTACATTATGCATCTGAAGACGACAATCAGAAACTTTATGCACGCATTTAATAATAATTATTAATAATTATTATTGTATAAATCCTGATACAAAAAATTAATAATTTAGCTTATTTGCTCAAGGGATGCATTTCTTTTTGAATAGGATAGAAGATATTAGCAAGTTAATACAGTCCTACTGTGGTGGAAAGTGAGTGAAAATTAATGAAGATAATAGGCTTTGCTCAGATCATTTCATTACTATCATAGCTTTACCTGCCTGTTTTTACGACTGCTTTATTGTCTGCAGCGGAATTATAGTCTTAGCTCTGCCTGAATTACTTTATAAAAGAGCTAAAAGGGATCAAATTACATAGATTAAGTATTTTTACATCTTGTTTTCATTAGTTACTTATGTGTGTTGAGGGGTTTCTTGTGTGGCTTCTCTGATGTTTGTAGAAATAGAAGGGAGGTATTTTTGCTTTTGAACTACATGCTAGATACATACATTCAGATAGAAGTTTCTACTTGTGTGCTCTGATGATTTCTCACTCTTCTCTACAGTCACATGATCCATTGAAAACATGAGTTCCCAAAATAGAAATTGAAATGTTCTCCTTTCATAGATGATTGGCTCATCTGAGGCACTCCTCTGAAGGATGCCAAGATTTATCTGTCTCCACTAAGACATGGGTATAAATGGGGTACATAAGTTTACAAAATCTCACTAAATGATTGTCCACAGGAGTAGTCAAGGACTCTACTAAAGACGTCACTATACGGTGATGGATTTCAATTATGACCTTAAAAGTCTACAAAGTTTGTATTTTTACTTTTAAATTTTGCTGAAGCATGTGAACATCTCTAGTAATGCTGTTTTATGAAATGTCAACTTTGGACAAGAAACTCAACTAAAGGCAGAAAAATGCCTGAATTTGTTCAATTCATTTCTTTCATTTTCCACTGTCTTATAGAAAACTGAGGCATTTAGAGAAAAATTAACAATGCGTACAGGAAATGTTTTTGTAGGAAGTTCATTGCAAGAATTGAAAAAATATTTGAAACAGAATTCTCTACTAACTCTCTGAGGTAGTTATTAAACCTTTCTTGTTGCTGCTATTGTATTAATTCAATAAGCTACAGTAATATCAACCAATCTACCACATGTTTTTGTATGACACAAAATGTTCCCTTAGCACTTGAAACAAATAGCATCACTACTTGCTGGTAGCAGCAAGGGCTTAGATAGTGTTTCTAGCTAGCACATGTTTTTGTATTTAGTTTGCTAGGCATATCTGCTTTGCTTTCAGCTCTTCTTCTGTGTATGGCACACCAGCAATTCTTAGTTCCATCACATCCTTATGCTTGCTTTCAGTTTTCATTTTTTTCTTGTGCCAATTTTTTTGCCAAATGTTCTGTTTCTTCTATGGATGTGTTTGCAGCAAGCTCCCTCCAAGTGTCTATGTTTCACATTTGAACAGCTCATCAGCGGGCCTATCAACTTCTCTTGCTGGGAATTTGTTTTCCTCCTCAAAGAGATCTTTGCAACTTGATGTTGACAGCTTTTGTCTTCCCCTGAGGCAGTATTCTTTAGGGTCTCTGGGTAGTCTGTCAGCTGCTTTTGTAGAACTAAAAAGGGAAACAACTTTTCTAATTACCTCAAATGTGGTTTGCTTGTAAGAGTTGCTACAAGTGGCTGAAGACTTTGTTTTGAGCCTTTCTTCTGGACACATCTGTTTAGATTGTGTATGAATCTTTAAGCCTTGCAATTATCAAGGTTTGTTTTTTAAAAAGTATTAAAAATTGTAATATTTACTGGGCTTTTTATTTCTTTACAAACCTCAGAGCATGTTGTTTTGAAATACTCCTTTAACCAGTCTGGAAATGGAAATTCTTCCATTCATATTCTTTTTCTCTCTGCACCTCCTATCCGATAAGTGACAAACACAGGCATAGGAAGGAGGGAGGAAGGATCCTTAGTACACTGACAGTCCAGGATCACTTTCCATGTACAGATAATCAGAAAAAGCTCTGTGACACAATGAGGGTGGGAATGGGGGAAGCAGTGAGCAGAGTTTGACTTCCTTATGACATTGGAGGAGGTGTTTTGTGGCAGGTGGCAATGTAGCAGTCTTGTGGAGACCAGTCAGGAGTAATGGGCTGGAAAATCCAAGGTCACCAGTGCACTGTCTTCCTGGTGTTCACTATTGGCATCGCATAAAGCAGTGGCTCGTATTATTTAAAGCACAATTGGAGGAGGGGTGGGGTAAGGAGGAGAGGAGGGCATGATGCATCACAGTTCTTTTTCTGCAGAGGTTTGTTTTTTAGGCAAGACTTTATTTTTGTGTTAAAGGTAGATGGTTGTTTGATTGCTCCTTTGACAACTGTATGCTGTTAAGTGTGGCAATTGTCACCCTTTCTTGAAGATTGCAGGCTTTAGAGCTGGGGTAGTTGGCAACTAAGCCTACAAACTGACAGACAATTTGGAGCACTATTTCATGCCCTCCCCACCCCAGGCTCATTTCTTTTCAGAAGCTACTCTTCTAAACTGAGATTGAAAAGGATAACCAAGTTATAAGGATAAGATCCAGTGAAATGTCATAGACAAACAACTCTAGGCGGCCTTGCCTAAGCAGGAGATTTGGACAAGGTGACATCCAGTGGTCCCATCCAACCTCAAATGTTCTGTGAAGTTCAAAATCCCAAAGGATTTTTTTTTTTCCCTGACCAAACCTTTTTCTTCCATTTGAACACAATGATTCGATCACTCTAGCTTGTTTTCACTCTCTTCTGTAGACTGGAATGTTGCTCTGTAGTCTGTGTTTCAGTTTCTGGATACTGATGAGGGTTATCAAACTGAAAAGAAGAGAGAGTGGTCTCTGTTGCAAAACAGTGATTTTTGCTTTTTTCTGTTTGAGTTGGGGGGTTGTTTTTTTGTTTTTTGTGTTTTTTTTTTAACAGATTAATCAGTTTTATTCTTCTAGGAAGACTTAAATAGCAAAACAAGAATCAATTTGCAATACAGCTGTCAAAACACAGTTTCTAGTTTCCCACGTGGATTTTGAGGGGCAAGGACAACTGGTTTCAGGCTAAATAGGAGAAATCATACCTCTAAATTCTCTGACAAATAAGAACTTTATGTCTCTTTACATTTTTAGTTGAAACCGATGTCCTTGTCAGCATCCAAGATGATACCAGTAATGAAACTGCCAACATTGTCAACTCCATTGGGCTAGCTGCCTCTTTCCCTTGAGGTCTCAGGATCCAGGACGGTTCCTTGCAGACTCCCTGGGGCTATTGCTCTGCAGCCTCAAGACTGCATGGCTCTGGGGCAGGCTAATAAATTACATCTGACTTAAGCCAAAAGGTGCAGTTGTCTCTGGCCTCTAGGCAGACACATCAGGAAGACAGGTAAAATATTGAGCAAATTTGATGATGCTCAATGTATTTAAACACAATGTTTATGTATCACCTTTTCTTTGAAGAAATAGTTTCACATGAATACTCCTAACTAGTTCTACTTTTCAAACAAGATCAGACAGATCTGTGTGGTTGCCAGGGCTGAACTGTGCAGCAGAAGGTACATAGTAACTTGTGTAGCTAAAGAGGAGGCAAGGAGCCCTAGCCTGTAAAATAGATATAGTTTTACCTTTCTAATCAGATCAATTCAGCTCAGTAGATATTTGAAGCAGAGAAACCCTGCCTACATTTTGAAGCTTATGCAATTGTAACATATTTTTGCTATATTCCAGATACCTTTTTGGCTTGACTTTTGATCATCATCTTCTATGACTCAGGGAGGGCAACATGAGCTCACTATGTCTCTCTGTCTTTTACATCTGCCTCTGTGGTTTTCCTTGTTCTCACCTGAATCTATGTACTCAGAAGATGAGATACAGTTGTCCTACAAACCATCTCTCTGAATCAAAAGACTCACTTCTTTAAGCTTCATCCTCCCCCTGTATTATATAGCCTACCAGCCTCTCCACTTGCTCATTTTGACTGTAGTTCATTCATGTATTTTACTTCTACATTTATTCTGCAGCCTTCATCATCTCTGTTATAGCACTTTTTCAAAATTCACTTGCTTATAGCTTATAAGTTTCCAGGAACAAACTCTTGCCAGCTACATTTTCCTATTCTCCTCTCTCCAATACCTGCAAGCAGATATTCTTAAAAAGCATCCTTTAAAGAAACTGGGAATAATAACTCTTCTGGAAGTTAGCACAATTTTCTTGAGAAGGTTCAGAGTACTTCTGCTATTGAATTCTGAGGCTCTGCATGCAGCGTACCCACGCTATAACTGCATTGTGCTGGTTGAATATGCCATTCAGCATAATCATGCAAATTTAAAATTAAAAAGTAAGAGTTTTATTTCTTAGACAGAAAATTAGAGGAGCTGAGACAGCTCATTTGGTATGGCAGCATTCAATTGAGTTGAAAGGTAATTTTCAGGGACTGCATTTTTGTAAGTATTCCTGCAGCAGTGGGGTAGTGATTTTAATGTGCAGTGCTGCATTTTAATAGCCAATTGAGGTGGCTATTAAGATATAGCATTGTATATTAACATTGCTGCTGCACGGAGAGTGTCTGGTGACTGCTCCTCAGATGACAGCTCTCTCTGCATTCTGCTTCATAGAAATGGTTTTCTTAGTAGCTTCTTTCATCTCCTGAAAGCGAAATAAAAATCATTATCTACATTATCTAGTTAATATTTCACACTGCTAGGCATCCCAGAAGCAGAAAGTGGGAGAGTATTGATGTGATGCTGGGTGTGGGTGAGCCAGGGGAGGAAAGAATGAGAGAGAAAAGCCCCTGGTGGAAGGATCATTTCTTGATTCTTGTCTAAAACTTTAGAAAATCACGTTTGCACTGAACCAACCCCGAGACTTGGGATACAATGTTTAGGAAGGACTGTGTATCAGAAGTAGATATGAGTAGCTAAAGAGTCAGTAAGATACTGAGAATTCATAAGACCTTGAGAAATGTGAGAAACTGCAAGGACAAAAATACAGCTGAGAAAACATATATGCTTGAATATTTATCAGAAGTATTTAAGAAAGTCATTCTACTTTTTACCCTTCCTGCTCAGAAGCAGCTAAAAGACTCTTAAGTTTCTAATCAGTTACCTACCTATGATTAGGCATTTCTTGCCTATAGTTCTTTACTCTGTTCTGATGTAAAACTATTTTGCTTACTGTCAAACTATGCAGTTCACAGGCATCTCACATCATTCGCATTGCTGAGATTTCAAAACCAAGTTTTACAGTGAAAAGAACCCTGATTGCACCTGAACAGCCTTCCTTGTAAAGATGCAGAAATCACAAGAAAAGACTCTGTGGCATTGCAGTCTTCCATCTCTCTGGCAATAGTTATGAAATCACTTTCAGAATGAGGGGAGAAAAAAAAATTCCTTGTGATGTCATTCTTCCCCTAACTTGTGGACTTGTAGACCCAAATCTGCAGATAATTTAGGATAGGGAAGGATGCTGTTGCAAAATATTGGCATAATGGAGGGAAAGATGTATTTAGAAGTTCACTTGAATGATCTTTGTATCCTTTTATGTCTGCATTTTCCTTAGGAATGATCTACGGCAATTATCTATCTTTTTACTTAGTTTTTGAAAATTTTCTTAAAGTAGAGTTATGGAGGACACTGACTGAGATTAGTAACTACACCTTTAAATTCTTGCAGACTCACATTCAATAGAAATCTTTGCAAGTTTATTTCTAGTTAACAGATTAAAAAAAACCAAAACCCCAAACATTATACAGACACCAAGAAATTTTGAATTGCTTTGGCTGGAAAAAAAACATTTATTGCTGCTTAAAAAGAAATTGGTCTCTGTAAATTCTCATAACGTTAATTGCGTTGATCTCGCTTGTTGCCTCATCAGTGGGGTCTGTGCCTTAATCTCTACAATTAATTCCAAGAATACATGAAAACTTTCAGGCTGAAATTGATGCCTAAAACTTCAACCTGTAAGCACTCACACTTTCTACTAAGCATTTTGAGATACAAAGTGAAGGTTTTGGCTATGTAGAAAAAGCAGAAAGATTTAAGAGAAGATAGATTTTTTAATATTTAACCTGCTAAAGAATGTATTTAGGTTTAATTGCTTGTCTGTCTGTACTTTGTAGTCTGAAAGTAAATCTCGTCAGCTGTGAGAACTTTCTTACATTTCTCTAGGTTACAAGATGTCTGTTGTAAGAATAATGTAAAATTAGTATGGTAAAATTTTATTTTGGTGTTTTAATCATTAGGCATTAATTTATCATGTCTTTCTCTTAAAATATTTCACAAATAAAGCCATGAGTGTCTTTTGAACGTGAAGGACTGATTCAAGCTGAAGAATATGTCTTGTAAGCACCTTAGGAATGAAAAATCATAGAAGGATTTTATCTCATTCTGTATCCACAGCATCCCCAGTGAATTAATGACTAACAAGTCCAGCAGGCTAAAGCTTATCATGTGGGCAAAAGCCTAGGAGAAAGAATACAATGAGAAATGGTAAAGATCTGGAATATTTTGTAAATTTTTCTAATGTAATCATGTTGATCTAAGGAATTTTCTGCTTGTTATCAAGGAAAAAGTTGGCATTCTTTGCTGTGTAAAATATTCTGTGGTTCTTCTAGTTCAGAAGATCTGTGCAAATGTATGGTTGTTTTTTTTCATACGCACTGTCTTTTAAACTGAGGAAATAAAGCAGTTGAGCATTTTCATGCTGATATGCACCACTAGAGGCCATCATATACCTCCTTAAATATTAGATAGATATGCAAATCACTCTAGAGATAATGTAAATACCAAATGAGTGTATAAGTTTATATAAAAGGGCATAGGAAAACTTCTTATTTGAGAGAAGAATTTATCACAACTTCCTAGAACAGACATTACATCTTGTCAGGTCAATTCTTACTGATTCAGAGCATTTATGTTCTCTCATATGCTCCTGCATAATCTTTTAGTAGATCACTGAGTATATATGACTGAAGTCTGGAGATGGTAATTGTTCTATTTAGCGTGCAGCTCTTCTAAATTGGTAAGATACAGTAAAGATCAGAAAATAAAATGAGAATCTTTTAGGTTGATTTCAGCATGCTTGGATTAGAAATTAAATATGTTTTTCCTCTCAGTCTTCCCTTATGGAAAATGGGATGTTATTCTTGATTCCCTTATCAGGATTCATTAATGAGCTAACACATAGCCACTACTTTAAGTAACTGACTGATATGTAAAGTAGCCTTTATCTTACACAGTGATAGTCTTCAATCGTGGGAACAAATGGCTGACTTTATAGACAAGGAATGGCAGATGGCATGATTTTAATTGGAAAAAAATCAAATTAGCATTCATTTTATACAATCAGAAGGTGCTACCAAAAGTAGTAACACAAAAGGGTGGTAACTTAGAGAATTAATTTCACGATGCTTGTGGATGACTTTAGGAAAGGACTGTGTAGTGGCATAGACCTTACCCAGGAGATCCCTTCCTAGTGCTATAGTTTTCATTTTCACTTCTTCAAGCAGACTAACCATTTAAGAAATGTTGATTTATTTTTCTTTCCTTTTTGAAGACTTGTTGGATGGTACTTTTCTTCTATTTAATATATTAATAATATGTGAAAGCTCTGCATGTGTGTTTGAGAATTAAATAGTAAGAGTGGAAGTATTACATGATCTTAAGCAGCTCGGTATGCAGAATTTTCTCATCAAAATTGTGAAGAGAGAGAGAAGATTAATGTAAACAACAAATATCAAGTACTATTGTAGTACCTCTAAAGGACATGTGTGGTTATACAGGCAGTAATCTTCTTGCACTACGGTGTATTCAAAAATTTTTTAAAATAAGAAAAGGATAATGCATCCTGTGTAGCCAAAAATAAAAACACCATGTATAGCAAAACTGATACAATAAGTACATTTGTCACAACATTCCATGTTAATTTCTGGATTTTTGGGGGTTTGGTTTTATTTTTAGAATCTCTTTCATAAGTCTTATATTTTTTATGAAAATGAGTTTTTTTCCCAAAATTATAGTGAAAGACTATTGAAAATGACTACAAAATATCACTAGCTATCCCAAATTTATTAGGAATAAAGAAACCATACACAAGAAGGTACTGTGGCGAATTATTTATACACTTTTTTTTTCAAGATTTGGAAAAAGAAAAACAAAGCTCAGGATCATTACTAAATCTCTTAATTAAAATAACAAGATTTAATATAATATTCATCAGATGAAAAGAAGTGATAAAGAAAAAGGACAAATATGACAACATAACTCCGTATCCAGTAGCCTCTGAACTGAAAAATAATGTTTAATATTATTCATTCAATATACCTATCAGTAAAACTTTACTGCAAAATTATAAATGAAATGTCTCATTTCTGGATAATATTTTTGAAATAAGTTCATTTCAGAATTTTTTTTCCCCAGAGGAATTAAAACTATAGGGAACAGTCTTGCTCTTTAGCTTACCATATTATTTTTCAAATGTGTACAATATTCTTCATATTTAACAGGTTTCTCAAATTAATATTGGCAAGCTGATGCACAATATACCACTTGGCTTCATTTTCAGATCTTTTCTGCTATGAAAACATGAAGATGTTCTTCACATGCTTTGGAGTCCATCTCAACAGGATTGTTGAGAAGGCAAGTCTGTAACAAGGTCTACTTCCCACCTTGGGGTCAAACGAATCTGTAGTAGAACAGAGATGGATTTTAAAGAAATTTATTTGATCACATCTTGAATAATTTCCATTTCTGCTGTGCATCCTGTTACCCAGACTCAGTGGAAATGGAAGTGTGGTGCAGACATCTGATTTGGTTGTACTGTGACTGCTCTTATTGTAATGCTTCCTTTCAGAGCTTCTTGTCTTGGCCAAAATGGTGCATTTCCAGTCTGTAGGGCTTGGGGACCCAAACTGGCACATTAGCATTTCTTTCCACTGTGTCAATTTATCAGCTTAAATGTTTACCAACTCCAAGAGGACTGAGCCATGCTTCACTGTATGGTGTAGACATGTGATTTTGAGCATGTTGCTTTTCATCTTTGTGACTCAATTTCCCACCTGGGAGATGGTGATAACAATGCTAATGTGTCTCATTATTGTCTCGCCTATTTAAACTGTAAGCTCTTCAGGGCAAGGACTGTCTCATACCATATGTCTTCACAGAGACTGGCAGAATGAGTCACTGATTGCATTTGGGGTCTCTTGGTGCCACTATAATTAAAAGAGAGACAATAATATTAAAAAGGAAGAAAAGGGGGAAGGTAGGTCTAGTATCAAGAGGCTTGCAGATTTCCTGGTAGCAACCCAAAAGCTAAAGGAAAGTTTATCTCCAAAGAGAATAATTGCTTTTTCAACTTTCTTAACTCTAAATTTTGTATTGTTTTTCAAAGAAGTACACTAAAGGGCCTTTGCAATCAGGGTAATCCAGAAGATAATGGGTAGTATATTACCACCAAGTATGCTAAATGGAAGAGAAGGATTAGTAGTCTGAGAAACTGCAAGGATGTAGATTGGAGAACAGATCAATTTATTTTTTTATAGAATCACACCTATAAAATTAGTGTTGCCTCCTTCCTCATTAGAGGTTGCACAGATGTTTGCAAGAGTGGATGGAGTGTTTGCACTCCAGAACAGAGAAAGGCAAGCTGATGCAAGAGAGGCAGAGGCTAATTCACATTCTGCTGGAACACATCTGTTCCTGACAGAGCTATATTCTGTCCCAGTGAGAAGGAAGAAGTCTTTCACCAGTAGTTTTATTCTGCAGTAATAAGTAGACTAATGAAAGGTATTCCTGTGCTTACTAGAGATGGCTGATGAAATACAACCATATATGCTGATAACACCTGCTTTGGCATTTCTAAATGTACATCTTATTTGAAAGTATTCCTAAGATTTGGATTCTGTACCCATATTGTACATCAGCTGAGGACTGTTTTGTAGAACTAGTATTTTTCCCTTCATTCAGGACTAGATGAAATACACCTTGTACATTAAATCCCTGTTTACACTTTGTCCTTTCTGAAGTTTTCAGATTGCCTCAGCGTAGTCTGTTTTATCACTGGCTGATATTAAAACCAAGAAGTCCCTTTTCTGTTGAAAGGTCAGCTTTTTCTCAGTTTTCTACCTGACAACTCTTAGGCTAGATTTGTTTTTATAGCTATAGGAATGCTTCACATGCATCATGTAAAATGGGCAGTAAATTGAGATTTGCTCTGAAAGCTGTTCTGCATATCTGGCTACACCCAAGGGGAGAAAGCACCAGGAGAAAGCAAAAATACATCATTCTTAATTAATCCATCCAAGTCATATTTTAGACTCGATATTCAAATATTCCAAAAATTGCCCACAGTGTTCATAAAAAGTACCAGGACTGTGGTTGTAAAGATATTCTGTGCTGAAACAGCACCGATTACAAGGGTCAAAGTTTCATACCATTATGTCTCTTTTGTTATTTAAAAAAGCCTCATGCTTATATAGGAGCTTTGACAAGCTTCCAGTCTGAAATATTAAATGGACTATTGGCTGTGCATTCAGATTTTCCAAAACGGTGTTACTGGGTTAGCAGAGTAACAAAGAACTACTCGTTTATTGGACTGCAACAGTTCAAACTTCATTGGCACAGAACTGAAAAAACTAAAATTTGTTTTCTAACATAGTGCAGTCTTGAGACCTGGATAAGAGGACCTCTTGACAAAGTAAGATTCTTTATGCATCTGAGATGCAAATTGAAATGTAAGGGGAAGGAATCAAGATTGCCTGAAAGTACACTTACTTAAATATCAAGAGCTTTAACAACCCTTGATGACCACGCACTCATGTTCTTTGTTTTTATTTCCCCTCCTTTTTCTTAGTGAATTGAGCCTTGTAAATAGAAAGCAATGCTGCTCTTCATCAGCAACTGTTTAAATGATACTGTTTTTCTTCACTGTTCTGAATTACTGAATGTAACTTTTGTTCCTGACTTGGATGGAAAATTATTGTTTATTGAATGCCAAATAGTAAAGGAGTTAGCAGAGACAGCTCTAAAATTGGCTGCGTTCCCTAATGGAGGTGTCATTTCTTAAAAGAGGGAAGATTGGCAATGCCTTTAGTCCTTACTTCCTACTCTCAGCAGTGCTTGGGCAGGCAACATGTACTCATGCATCCATAGATTCCTTGTGGCAAAGCTTCGATGGAAGTGGTGTATAGCTGGTTTCACACCCCTCTTTTCTCAGAACAATTTATCTGTAGCTCCATGCTTTTGAGAATTTCTATTATCTTGCCATTGTTCTCTCTCATATTTTGTCTTTTGTCAGTAGCATAACTTAAACTGAATGCCCAGTCTTGCACGGGTGAGACTTGAAGTGAGAGAGTTGAAAATTGTGAGCTACTCTGGCTTCTCCATAAAAACTTCTGTTATTGTTCAGTTTGATACTTAAAACCAAAATATTCCTTTCTCTATTATTTCTAAGTGAAATTTAAATCTATTAGTTAACCAAATTGTGCCAACAAAACATTTTATGTTTAGCGGTAGGACCTCTCCTCAAATCTTCCCTTGTTGATTGTTTCCTCCTCATTTTCAAGAAAAATATCCTTGGGGGACTTTCCTACTTCAGTTGAAAGATTTAACTGAAAAATAAAAGCAAAGCATATGTTGAGTGGGAAGGAGATAGCTATAGTGCATATGAAAGTTTTGTCATTTTTGTTCCCATATTTAAAAAAAGAATGACAAGTCTTCGTAAGTGAAGTGGGCTGCTTAAATATCTTTAGTCATATACAAGTTCTGCCTGTTTAAAGGTTCTACTTTGGGTATCTCATCACTATCATTTGGGAGTCTTATTGCTGCTTCTAAAGGCAATAACGATATTCTCCACAAAAGGAGTATTCTTTCTGTCAAGTTATGTGTGACTATAAGTGGAGGCTACAGAGATTCAACAAAGAAAAATAACATTACCCCTGGCTCCATTACTTATGACTAAGATCTTACTCTGAATTTCTCTACTGTCTAAGGGCAATAATTGGTTGATATTTTATTTGCTCACCTGCAACAGCAGCAAAAAATTGCCAGATATTTGCTGGCTTCTTTTTTTTTTTTAAAATTTATTTCTTTTTTTACATCATTA
>WAAB01002639.1:93000-113196 GCA_013389865.1 Piaya cayana
TGAGCTACTCTGGCTTCTCCATAAAAACTTCTGTTATTGTTCAGTTTGATACTTAAAACCAAAATATTCCTTTCTCTATTATTTCTAAGTGAAATTTAAATCTATTAGTTAACCAAATTGTGCCAACAAAACATTTTATGTTTAGCGGTAGGACCTCTCCTCAAATCTTCCCTTGTTGATTGTTTCTTCCTTATTCTCAAGAAAAATATCCTTGGGGGACATTCCTACTTCAGTTGAAAGATTTAACTGAAAAATAAAAGCAAAGCATATGTTGAGTGGGAAGGAGATAGCTATAGTGCATATGAAAGTTTTGTCATTTTTGTTCCCATATTTAAAAAAAGAATGACAAGTCTTCGTAAGTGAAGTGGGCTGCTTAAATATCTTTAGTCATATACAAGTTCTGCCTGTTTAAAGGTTCTACTTTGGGTATCTCATCACTATCATTTGGGAGTCTTATTGCTACTTCTAAAGGCAATAACGATATTCTCCACAAAAGGAGTATTCTTTCTGTCAAGTTATGTGTGACTATAAGTGGAGGCTACAGAGATTCAGCAAAGAAAAATAACATTACCCCTGGCTCCATTGCTTATGACTAAGATCTTACTCTGAATTTCTCTACTGTCTAAAGGCAATAATTGGTTGATATTTTATTTGTTCACCTGCAACAGCAGCAAAAAACTGCCAGATATTTGCTGGCTTCTTCTTTTTTTTTAATTTATTTTCTTTTTTACATCATTATGGACTGTTATTTTCAATCTAGGTTTCAAATCAAAAAGTAAAGTCCAAATTATTCACAGGATGTAAACTCATGTTTAAGTTAATATTTTTTTTTTTGTGGGAATTTCTATTGACTTCAATAAAACTACTTATTCTCAAAAGTGATAATTTTCTGGGTCAGGGGCTAGTAACAGGTGTCTCATAATTCTTAGGAAAATAACTACACTTATTAGGTTCTCTCTAGTTAAGAAAGCTTACTTAAAGTTTATCTGTGAAGTTTAGATAAGCAGGCAAATTCAAATTCCCCAGAATCTGGAATTCAGTCATTTTCTTGGTGTTCATCTGTGGAATAAAATTCAGCTTTTAAAAAGCATCTATTATTATGCATGTTTATTTATCTAAAAAGATCCTCTTTTAAACCCATGAAAGCTTAATGCCATAATTGCTTTTAATGTCTTTTTCACATGTGCATTAACAAAACTTATTGGAAAACGTGAATATCTGCAACCTTAATTTGTAGGGTGACCCCTCTCTTAGTGAATCACCTCATTATACTCAAGTCCTACATAGGTACTACCACTGGAAAAAGTATTATAGATCTCCTATAATAAACCACAATAATTAATAGAGAAAACGGACTGGTTAGCTTGGTATGTAGCCAAGTCACTTTTTTTGGATTAACAGTTATTTTTTTCCCATTTTTATCATGCTACATCTACTGTGCTTAATCACTGTATTATATTTTACCATTACTATTAGATAGATGGTTTCTGAAACTGAACACATCTTATTTGAAAAAAGTTCCAGCTAAATCCATACAATAAAGTAGCAAGGCATAGGAAAGCTCCAGCTTCTGGCTTTTTATTATTTCATTTGATCAATTTCTTTTCTTGATGAACCCCTGATTGTCCTAATGGGCTTCTCTGTTTTACTGGGAAAGCCAGGATATGAGTCTGTGTGGGTCAAGAAGATCAAGAATTTATATAGCACAGGTTTTGTTCTGCTCCAATCCAAATATCTATTCCAAAACAGTATTAGTAGATTTTTAGAATCACTAGTGGGAACAGATCTGCTAACAGTGTTGTTGACTGCTTGGCATCCTGATACCCTCTTCAAACTGGACCTGGAGCACATCCCAGTTGTCCTTCATCCTCGTAGACTGTATAAACTGTCTTCTCTTACACTCAGGTTTACCAGAGAGATAGAGGGAAGTCTGGTTACTATTGCTCTAAAACTGAAACTCATTCATGATAAATGCAGGATAATGCCTAGAACTGTGTGTTCTTGTTCTTTTCAGTTGTATAGATGAAAGGATGACTTTCTGTGAAAACTACTGGTTTTTCAGTGTGTTGTATTAAGCAGGCAAATGCTACAATAATTAAAAGGAACCATAGGGAAGAGCAGTGACTGTTAGGATAGGGAACTGCGATAAGCAGGGGTAACATTTACGTGTTTTACTATGAAAATTACAGAAGAAATTTACTTAGAAACTGTAACGATTATCAGAATTCTTAACATCCAGCTTTCTCATTCTTTTTTTGTAAGTATTAATCATATTTTATTTTAAACCAGAAACCTCAAAGCAGAATTAAATTAAGTGCAACTTTAATAATGGAATTGCATATAGTATTATTCAGAAGTTATGCAGAGGAGGTTTAATATACTCCATTAGGCAGACAAAAATGTTGAAAGGATATGGTCAATGCTCATTTCTAGTCAGTTTCTCATTTTATTACAAGAATTTTGCTATTGACTTCAGTGGAAGGAAAACCAGCCCCTACTGTAGTGGTGCAGGAGTGTGGGTTTGTATGAAAAGCATAGAATAAAGTCAAACTGAATGATGATACCTCTTACCACACAGGAAGGATATTTATTAAAAAGGGCAGAAATATGGTTATAGGTCTGAACTAGGGCTAGCATGTGGGTGACTGGTCTCAGCAGGGGTGGTGGGGGGCACGAGCAGGACAGAAGGGACTGCAGTTGCGGGGCTAGGAACTAAAAATCATGTGTCAGTTCTATCAGCCTGGGGCAAAACAGGGGCACTGCTCCCCCTGACTATGAAGTAGGGTTGGGTTTAACTGCTCTTCTCAAATATTCTGCATAAGCTTGTAGGAAAAGGGAAATATGAAAGTTTAAAGAAACATAGGATGACTTTTCTTCCTTTTCAGGGGATTAAAGCAAGCTATGGTCTTGGTGAAGTCTTGCTGGAAGCGCTAAGATCAGTGGGAAAAGCTAGCAGCTTGAAGGAGCACTGTATCTGAAAAAAATACGCTCTACTGAAAACTGTTACTGCATGTCTACCACGTGCTTCAGCAGCATGTAAATTACATGCTCCTTTTTAGCAATCAGCTCTGTGGCCTTAGCTAGACTTTTAAGACTGCTGACTTACAAGATGTCTGGCAGTGACATAATTGTTAGATTTTAAAGGGGTTTTTTTTTCTCTTATGGGAGGAAATGACAATACTCTTCATTAATTTCCATTTTTTTTCCCACAGAAATGAAGTTACCTTAACATTCATATTAAGAATACAGTTACCCTCAGCCTGAAGAAAAGAATCTCTGTAAGCCTATATTTACCAGACTTCTTTGTGTTTCTCTTGTTGTTACTGCTGAAACTCCTACAGGGAAACAGAAAGCATATAGAAAGAAACCACAAGGTAATATGGCATAAGGGCAAAGCACCTAGTAGGGTGACCCTGGAAGTGCACCTTAGTGGTTGAGACCTTGCTAGAACTGCTCTTCAAGCTGAAAAAGGTGTGTAGCAGTATAGTTTAGCCGATACCAGTAAAACTGTACAAGTTAATGGGAAAAAAATGTGATTTAACCAAGTAATCTGGGCATGAGAAATCTTGCACTGAAAGATAGTATATTTTTGGAAAAACTGAGTGTGTGTGTGAGATGTTTTGCAAATTTCAAACATTTAATGAAATATATTTTAAAAAATATTGGGTTTCTTTTACTCCACTTTCTCTTCCTCTGCAAAAATCCTTAAAAATAGTAACGCTTCTAAAATATAGATCTCTTGCCATCATATACGTTAATAAAATGTGTTATTGATTTCTGGCATCTAGAATGGAACAAATCTAACTACTGTTAGATTTCAATTACTGTTTACCCCTCTTTTTACTGTTTATACTACTAAAACAAAAAAATGAGATGTTCAATAATGACTAAAGAATAGACAAAAACAAAGCTCCCAAAAGGTGAAATTTACAAGTTAGCTTGAAATGAACAGGAGAATTGGAGATTCTTGATAGCATTTTTTTTTTTCTTCCCTTTTACTAATATCAGTGTGAAAGAAAAGCGACTGACTTGGAACAAGTAGTCAACAGAGTTTCATTTTTTTTTTAAATAAAATATTACTACTGTCAGTGGCCCAAGCATTGATCAAGGCAGAATGCTGAAACTGGGAAGAAGACCAAAAAGAACTAGTAATACTTTTCATGTAGAAACCGAGACAGATGAGTAATGTGAAGTAGGCTAAAACAGTGGTTGAAGGGAAAAAACGAATTGCTGATGTTACTGATGAATGAATCAGGAATCTTGCTATGAAAGTTACAGCACTCTTCTTTATATAGCTAGTAGACCTACTAATTACTCCCTGCAACATATTGCCCTAAGTTCAGTATTTAAATGGTACCTTAGGTAGCACGCGTGTAAATTCTGTAACCCATGAGAATAATTTATTTTATTCTGTTCAAATGAAACATCATGTTCCTGTACCAAAACCAGGAATTGAGTTAGAGGACTACTTCTTTAAGGCACGAGTAGACGAGGTCCTGAGGGACATGGTTTAGTGTTTGATAGGAATGGTTGGACTCGATGATCCAATGGGTCTCTTCCAACGTGGTGATTCTATGATTCTATGATTCTTTTTTCTTGAATGAGAGAAATTGTTTAAATAGTACCCTTGAACTATTGGATTGCAAAGGTTTACTTTGAAGCTATGCAGTGGAAGAAAAAGCACTGTCTCTATTGCTCTCTTTAAAGTTTTAAATACTTGTTCTCACATCTAAAGACTTTGAGATTCCTTGTTGGCATTAGGACAGTAACCTTGTCATATTTCAAATATACAATCTATATAGAAGATCTTTTTTCAAATAGTTTATGGCTGTGACTTTTTGGATACAGCTGTGATTTAACACGTCAGCTGTTAGGCAGATGTCTGATGAAAGGCAAGGGGCATCAGTAGAGTTGAAGGTTAAAAAAAAGTCTTTGAAGTCCTGAACAGTAGTAACAGTGGTCAAATAGCACATACCTTGCAAGAGCTGATTCATCTTTCTATATATTATATCTTGATAAAAAGTTGGACTACTATACAAGTAGTGCTGCACTGTGAAAGTGTTAAGAAATCACCTTGTAAAAAGTTCTACATTTCCCTTCTGAAGTCCTTGCATTTATAACAGGCGACAGCTGTTATTCCTCCATAACACATTAACAGATAAGACTATTCACTACTTAATCTGTTACAAGAGTTTAGAGTTATCTACTTTTTCGTTTCATGGGTACAACTATAATAAGTCTATATATGTAAACTATGTCATTTAGCATGTGATCAGTGGGGGATGGTAAGAGTTTGTTAAAGCAGATATATCTTTTGAGTTGAATAAGCCTGGAGAGAAGCAATTGGCCTGAAATTTGAAGTAAAATAATTCTTAGCATTGATGGGTATTCAATTCCTAGGACCAAAATGAATGTACCGATACTTGCCAAAATCAATGTTTTAGTAGAAGGAACTTGTAACTGCAAATGAGATTGTTTCCACTGAGTAGGAATCTTTGCTTTGGCTTCATTTGGTGGAGAGGGTTTCTCCTGAAACCCTGGAGATGCTATCAGGTTGCCCTGGAGTTGGTTTTTGAACTCCTGAAGCTTTTTTTTTCCTTTTAGAAAGTCGGAATTGAATGTTTCTGATGTTATCAATAAATGCAAAGGTATAAGCAGTACCACCTGTTCTCCTCCCCTCCCCCCTTTTTTTTTTCTTGAGGGAGGAGCAATAAACAATAAAAAGAAATATGGCACAACAGACACTGTTGTTAAAACAGAAAGAGTGAGACTTTTCAATTGTCCATCTGGAAAATATTGATTTGCATCGTAGGAATATAATTGTTCTACTAACAGGCTCAATTTTCTACATGATCAAACAACAAAGGCAGCTATAGTGCTTTTCAGTAAGATGAAAGCCTTGAAACACTTAATAAAATGAGAGGGGAAATTCTCTTAGCCACATGTTTGAAATTTAGAAGCATGTTCACAGAGGTACACACAGAGATTGCAGATATAAGGTTATCTATACATGTGGCCTCCAGTGAATTTGGCAGTTTTTAATGAAAACAGTTTCATTACAGATTTGGTTTTCTCTACTTAAGTTTAAAGGTAAGATTCTGTATTACTGGAGTTAATTTCTTACTGTTTTTTTATCACATTCTGAGATTCTGAGATATTTTTACTTTTGATGATTTTGAAATGACAAATCTGAAATACGCACTAAAGGTAAGGCTTTTAAAACTGTATCTTTTATAAAGGCACATTTAAATGCAGGTGCATAAATACTTACTATTTAAATATCACTCCCTTTTGAGAACAATTAGGAATAGTATAGAATGTCTAAGTTTTGGGAACAAACTAAAATTACCTTTATAATTATAGTCCTCTTAAGGTTAATACATTACTAATAATCAAAAGTGTGTGAAAAACAAGTTGTAAAATCAACATATATGTGATATTATTTTCAAGGAGGAGCGAGATGGGCTTAAAGTAGGTGGGATTTAGGAGTAAACTTGTAAACAAGCAAAAATTGTGCAAGTACAGACTATCATGCATTAGTTTAAAAGGCAGATTTCCTGAGGTCAGAAAGAATCATGTTCATGCCGTACTTTCTGGGCAATGCAGGAAAGAATGAGTGCCTTTCCCCAAATGGCTTGTTTCCTTTTACATTGTTGAATTAAGTATCTTGTGCAAGTTTTACACTTATCTCTCGCTAACAATCTGAATATTATTTCAGGTGATGTCCTTTGAACTATTGCATACTCTGTTCCTGCCCACAGGAAACTTTCTGTTAATAGTTCATTAGAAGTATCATCCCTGTGCCTTGTTTGCCAGAGTCAGGACCCCTCTCCCACCTTTTTTGGAGAAGTTGCCATGCCCCAGTCTTTGTTGTGTTGTGTCATGATATACCTACTACTGCTTGTAACTATGCTTTATCTTAAAAATTCTTTCTGGAGTATAAAACATCCCTGTCTATATATTTATGTGGACAGAAGATTAGGAGACTGTTAGAGTTATTTTCTACCATTCCACACCAAACTGGGCTAGAGCTGTATTCTTAGTATGTATGCCTTTTTCTATATTATTTTATTATTTTTATTATTCTTTTCATTATTTTTGCTGTTATTATTAATTTTTGGAATATGTGATTTGTGTCTTTATAATAAAAATAAAAATGCAAGTTTAAAAATTCATATATCTTAACATGAATGTATCTGTAGTCAGAACACTGGTCTTAACTACTGTTTGCCGAATAGGAAGAAGCTTTACAGTTTCTGAACTCTGTAGCATTTCTTTGAGTATCATTCAGATTCACAGCAGGATAAGTTTGTCCCCTCTGTGGGTTTTCCATCAACAAACTCTCACCCAAACAGATGCCTCTTTGGCATAGGAGGACTGTGAGCACTGTTGCCATCTGCTCTCTTGCTGTCCAAGCAGCTCCAGCTTTGGTGCCTCTTTCATCAGAAGCCTGTGCAAGTTCAGACATACAACATGCAGCAACTATCTTCTTTATCCAAAAAGTCTCTCACTATTTTTTATCCCCCTTGAGAAGGCGATGAGCCACTCTACTGTGTCAAAGGAGGCAAAAACACTGTGCAGATCTTCTAACGTGCTGTGGAATGGTGGGGTGTAATGTATGTTAGAAGGACGGAAAGGATTTGGGGAAAATATGTAAAACTTGCTTTAAGGTTCCACAGACCAGTAAGTGTAGTACTTGTTACCCACACTGGTTGCGGAACTGTGTGAAAAAGAAGTAGACTTGAAAGAACTGAAGAGATCACTGGCTTTATCTCCAGTACCAGAATCCTGTGGTGAAGATGTATTTCCACAGCAGTAACCAAGTTCCCTGTAGCACCTGTTCATGCAAGGTTGTCTAGACATGACTCCTTATGGAGGCAATGAAATGACTTTTTGAATGTCGATTCCATTTTGAAGTATAATTCCTGTACTAATTCATGCCCTTTCTATTTTAGAGTCCTACATAAGAGCATGTCATTTTGTAGGTTGGGAGGAATTTTTACAAGTGATTTTAAGTAACCTGGTCATTGCAGTGGCAAGACAGACATTATCATGGGGAACAATTCACAACCCTGCTGGAAGTCATTGCCCGCATCAAGGTTAAACAGAGATTCTGCAAAGCAGGGTAAGGTGCTTTACAGGTTGCTATCTGACCTCAATCAAGGTACGGAGAAAGTCTGAGACTAAAAGGGTAAGAAGAAAGAGCAACTTAAGATATTTCATGTGTTGTATTTATGTGTTTGATGTGAAACTAACCTTTTGTTTTCTTCTTTTTTTTAATCACTGGAAATGAGCTGTACAGTCCTGCATAACTATACCATGTTAAAAAAATCAGCTTTGCATCACCACAGGTTGTGGTATACATATGAAAAATACCTCAAGAAAAAATCCTCAGAATACTGTATTGTCAAACTAGAGACTAGAAAATTATTAAATCAATCCTAAAATGCAGTTGTCTTAGAAAATTCCTAAATAACTTCCGTATTTAAAAATGGAAGAGTACGGTACTGCACTGTTACAGGTACTAAGTTTGGTTTTAGCTATACAGGAATTTTGACAGAACCTACTAAAGGTATGAAAATATAAATTATTTTGTGAGCAGGTTTAGGAAAGGAGCAAATACTGCAAGTCAAAAAATGCTCTGTGAGAAATAAAAAAAAAGAGGAAGAAGAACAGGAATATAGTCTATTCTTCTAGCTTATGAAAAGAAGTTAAATTGTAATCAATTGGATCATGGATTAGTATTTTTGAGTAGATTTTAGTTAACTCACAGTAACAAAGAGCTCATGTCTGTGATGGCCATCAGAGACTAATTATTTTTGTTATCCTTTTGTGAAGGTGATCTAACCTGCCGCCCAGATGATTTTTGTGGTCCTTCTTGCTCTGCTACGACTGATATGTATTGTAGAAGTAATTCAAGGGAATAGGATCTATGCAGATATAGTAAAGTACACTTTAATAGTAAATCAGGGAAGAGGTACTTGAAAAAAGTGAAGACAGGATTAAGGCTAAAAAGAAACAAAAAAACCTTGGAAATAGGGAATTCAGCATAGGCCTGACTATGTGGGGAAATTCTAGGAAATATCTGAGAAAATTTCACCGTTGTAAGTTTCTTGGTTTGTGGTGATAAACCACTCTACAGTTTTACCGAGCTGTAGGGTCAACATAGAATAGACTAAAAAAATATATTAAAAAAAAATGTCCCTCCTGGCTTTCTCAAGGAAATGAAAAAGTCGGAGAATTTACTTTAAGGGATGTTTCATCTTTAGGAATTACTAGATTTAGACTGAAGAAAACTAACTTTTATCTGGGTAATTATGGATATTTTGTCTCTCCTCTGCTTAGCTCATAAAGCTACTGTTTCCTTTCAACTGTGACGGGCTTTGCCTAGATATTGTAGCTATTCAAATTTTGTCTCCATAGTATGTATGTGAAATCTCATATGCTGATACCTGTACTGTAATAATGGTTCCCTTTTTTCCATTAAGTATCTGGAGGTTTCTACTCCTATTTTAATTTTTCGTTCATGAAGCTACATTTCTTACGCCCAGTAAGGGTTGAAACAAGCAAGAAGGTGACTTATGTGTCTAATTGATAACTAGTTATCAGACTCTCATATCTTTTAGGTCTAGAAATTATATTATACAAGCACTTCTAAACAACAATAGTAAAAAGGAAAACCAAGTCCTATATCTTTCTTTAGTGATGGAATTTCTAGGTATGATAGTATGATAGTTCTTCAAGAAGAGTTATGGTAGTTATTGGAAAATATGCAATATTTCTTACATCACTTAAAATATTTTAACATTTATAGTTCCAGACCAGAAAAAAAAAAAAAAGCAACCTGAAAAAACACCAGCCTTTCTGTTGATCAGAACCCATCAAACTATTTGACATCTGCCCAGGGTTAAAATTCAGTAACAAATTCATGTGCTCTCAAGTTTTTCAGGTACTTGATTGAATAAAGGGTTCTTATCTGGACCTGTAAGTTTAAAATTGAAAAGCTTGATGACCTTGGACAGACCATGAAAGACTTCAGTTGATATTTGAGTAAAAATTTGTATTGATCAGGTTCAATCTACTCAAAAAAAAAGTTCATCTATTAACAGATCCTGTTTTTCAATATTTAATAATAGAAGAATTGAAAATAACATGATGGTTACTGATCCAATGCTCAATTTATATTTTATCTTCTAACTGGATAAAGTTCCAAGAGCTTTGTTTCTTTGTTTTCCTGTATGTCATGGGAAAAAATAATCATATCTTTATAAGATTGCTTCTACTTTCTTTTGTTTAAATGTCCCAAGTTTGTATGTGGACTCAGATACAGAACAACAATATTCCAAAACTAGCATGAAAATAAACTGATAGTTTAATTATCAGCTCTGTTTCCAAAAGCTTGCAAGAGATAGAGGGGTTTCTTCTTTGGGTATCATAGTTTTAGAAAGCAGGGAGAAGCTGGAAAAGAGCCAAACACATGACATAATTCTCTCAAAGACTGGAGGGTGTCCAGCTAGGAACATCAAGAGGCTTTTAGCGCTGTTAAATTAGAATCAATTTCCCTTGTGGGAGGAGGCTAATTTGCAGACAGAAAAGAAAAATAAGCTTCAGTAGAGATTATACCTACTAGGTATGGCATAGTTGTTTACTGAATTTCTCCATTTTCAGCCCTTCTCAAGATACCAGTGCTATGAAACAAAACCAAACAAGCCTTTAATTAAACAAATCCAATGCAAAACATATTTTTGATGGGGTTTGTGTTCCTGTTTTGTTTTTTTCCCCTTTATAGTTAACTCGAGCAACAGAACAAAAAGCATGATCATTGTAATAAGTTTCTTGCAAGGATATTCAGTTAATTATTTGGTACAGGTACAGCAGCACGTCTCAGGACTGAGGAGAGAACGGTGTTTCAAGAAAGACTTCAAATGGAATGAGAATACAATGTGTCTTTTTGTTGCAGAGTATGAAGAATAAAAGATTTCCAAGGTGCTGACAAATTAGCCATGAGAATTTTGGTTATTGTGTCTGCTAGAAAAATCTGAAAACAACGTCAAAGTTAAGATATACTGGTGTATTTAGATCTAGAGGTCTTCTGTATCTGAAGCTTAGCAAGCAAGTACTTATATAGGGAACTGCTAATGATGCATATTAAAACATACAGCAGCCAAGAACTAAAAAAAAAAAAAAGTAACTGCAATGTGCATTGAAAGGATTCTACATCCTTGCATTCTGTCTTTAAACTCTTTCTTCTCCTATTCCTGAACCTTTAGCATCTTTCAAAATTGAGGAATGAAAATAGATCTCCAATTATACTGATTTCCCCTGGTTTTATTCCTTTAAAATATTTAATTGGGGAATTGTAATATCATAGAGTCATAAATGGTTTGGATTGAAAGGGACCTTAAAATTCCAAGCCCCCTGCCATGGCCAAGGACACTTCCCACCAGATCAGGCTGCTCAAGGCCCCATCCAACCTGGCCTTGAACTCATCCAAGGATGGGGCAGCCACAACTTCCCTGGGTAATCTGTTCTATTGTCTCGCTGCAGTCATCATGAAGAATTTCCTCCTAATTTCTAGTCTAAATATTCTCTCCTCTAATTTAAAGCCCTTTCCCCTAATCCCATCACTCCATGCCCTTGTAAAAAGTCCCTCCCCAGCTTTCTTGTAGCCCCCTGCACCTGAGAATGAAGTGTGACAAAGTTGGTGTTTGTTCCCAGAATTAAATTCCCCAAAATCAGCAAGTCAGAGCAGAGGAGAAGCTGCCTTTGACCAATCCATGAATGTTTTGCCCAGCATTTTGAGGGCAAGGGAATACAAAAGTCACTCAGCGACAATCAGAGGCCCCTGTCCAACATACACAGAGAGAAGACATGCCTCATCTTACTTCCAGTTCTAATGAGGAGGAAGAGGCATGGGACAGTGTGGCATAAAAGATGTCTCCCTGGGTGACCTGATGAGTGCATGGCTATGGAAAGACTCTTATGGAATGACAGGTGGTGATCTCTCTCTTACTTGTACACACACATATACGTCTTCCTTTTTTCTTCCTCTCTTTTGCCCCTTTTCTCCTACATACCTATGCTTATTTTCCAATAACCATAGCCTAAGATGACAAAAGCATCACATAAAATCAATTGCTGAAAAGGATTACTGCTGTCATTATCATCTTGACTCAAACCAATTGGAATTTACAAACTTAAGACCTTTTAAAGGGATATAACATAAGCAAAAGAAATATTTGAATACTTTAAAGCTTTTATTTTTTTTAAAAAAAGCGTAACTCTTTACCCCATGACTTGTTGCATTACAGGAAAGGCCAGTTTTACGTCCGAACACATCCTCATGCCAGAGGTAAGTTCCAGGCTCATTCACCAGTTAATTAGTAGGCATCCTTATATGTCAGGGTATGCAAACAGGTTATACAAATATGTTTGATAATGTATTGAAAAAACTTGAGATGTCCATCAGCCACATTTCAGAGGCATCCAGGCATAGATTTACATGAATGGCCTCTTCTAATGGGAGATGTTAGGGCCTAGTCATGTAGTGAAGGACAAGGGTAGCCCATGCAAGCTTTCAAGGAAGCCAGTACACTCACTTTTGATGTATTACAAGTTCTGTCTAAATACCACAAGTAATGAGAATACTTCATGTCCCTAGAGAAATTCTTCCACTGTTTGTCTGCATTCTGTCTGGATTTTTTTTTTCCTTTATTGGGTTTCTCAGCACTCATCTTCTACCAGGTCCCTTATAAACACTGGACTCAGGTCTGCAGGTTAGTTCTGTGTTTTGATTGTGAAATATGACAAGTATGTTTTTAGGAGTTGCCTGAAGGGGTTGGGAAGTCAAAAGCAATATGACAAACAAATTCATGTCCTTGCTCAAATCAGCAGCTCATAAAGATTTAAATTTTACTTTCTTGTTTTACAGTAAGAATGCCATCTCATAAAAAAAATACCAATGATCTCAGTCTCTAGAAAATATTATGTGCACAGATAGAAGAAGATATTTGTTTTAAACTCCAAAAGCCATTACACTTTTTCCCTGATGTGTTACAAAACCAAGTTTCCTAATTATAGAGCAGAAAGTTAAATTTTCAAAGGTTCTTTTATTTAGTCAAAACCAGAGGGATGAAGAGACGACCCTAGCAGCCTTCAAACAGGGCTCTTAAATAGAACAAGGTTTGAGTTTGTGTAAACAGGATCTGTCCATCAAAATTCACTTCTCAAAATGAAGTAGATATTGAAATGAGCAGGTTGACAATTCACAGACTGTGGAGTAGTTTCTGACATTTTTCTCTAGAGGTAATAGCTAGGAAATCTGTCTCTATTACAGAATCAGGAAAGGCAAAATTATCTGAGACAGGATACATAATGTTTAATGTTAGAAATGATCTCCATTCAGTTGGAAAATGCCTATCAGCACTGTATTTTGTTGCATACTGTAATTACAAAGTTAATTTTGCAAATCTCATAAGCTGAGCACTTTGAAGTTTCATTTGAATTTTTTAAATGCTGGGTCTAATAATGTTGCAAGTATTTTGAATAACTTTATTAAACTTGAAAAAATATTCTAAAGACTTTTAAAAAGAAAAACATTGTACTCTTCTGTCATTAAAAAGTGTAAATCTAGGGATAAAAATAAGAAAACTTTGAAGGAAGACAATACTATTAAAAGTTGACATTACAATAATGGATCTTTATCCTTTTATCTGTTTCCTGGTTTATGCAATACAATAGGTTTTAGAAATTTATATTGTTTTGATTCTTAACTTTCCACAGAACTTAGAAAAGTTGCTGAAAAGTTTGCTTGAAAGCAAAAAAGATGGTTTATCTTCAGTCTGGAAAGAAAAGGATGCATAAAAGCAAATTACACTGACTGAGAAGAGTAGGAAGTCGGTTTAAATGTTGACTATCTGAGTTCTGATGTCAAAGTTACTGAGAAGGAAGCTGCAATAACTGAAATTGGGTGGCAAGACCTTGGGCAAAACATGCATCTATGTACAGAAAGATGAAAGGCTGTTTACCGTGGCTTTTCTTCAGACAACAACTTACAGATTAAGGCAACACATATGAAAACATAGAGGTGTCCAGGTTAAGAAATAAATAAGGCTCAACATAATCTTTAAAACTATGTTAAAAATATCTGTTTATTGACAGAGATTCTCAGGTGAATGAAAAAAAACCAGATCAGTATGTATGTTGGCATCACTCGTATTATTATCAGCAGAATTAGAAATGAACTTTAAATACTCATTATTCTAACATCATTAAATTATTACTGAATCAAATTAAGTACTTGAATATTATAAGTCTGCATATATTTTCACTGCTTTTCCACTACTAAAAGCTGTAATATTTTTTGATTTATTATTTTTAGCTTTGTAGTATATAAGATGGAATTTTGGATCTATGGAAGAGCTTAGTATCTCAAGTGTATTTCTATTAGAAACAGAGTTCATGAGGATACTTGAAATGCCATATAAAGGATGGCATGGAGAAGCTCTTAAAATTTCTTTTAGCCTCCCCCAGCAGAGTGGGCCAAAAAACTAGCTATTGAAGTGCTTCCTAGCTGCACAGGCATGAAAGCTGGCAATTTCTTCTTATGCTGGAACTATCTAGATCTGATCAGAGATATTCCAGTAAAACAGATTTATGAAATCTTTGATTTCTTTTATACTGGTTTTCACTAATCATCGGGAAACTTTATAAGGAGTGTATATGGGTAAGTCAAGGAGCAAGGGAGCTGTCAGGTTGCAAACCCAAGAGCAAGCGCCTGCTTTCAGACCAGATAGAGAAGGTAACTGGTTTACACTAACTCAGCTACAAAAATCCTAAGGTTGTAGGTTCGATTTTTNACAGAACTTAGAAAAGTTGCTGAAAAGTTTGCTTGAAAGCAAAAAAGATGGTTTATCTTCAGTCTGGAAAGAAAAGGATGCATAAAAGCAAATTACACTGACTGAGAAGAGTAGGAAGTCGGTTTAAATGTTGACTATCTGAGTTCTGATGTCAAAGTTACTGAGAAGGAAGCTGCAATAACTGAAATTGGGTGGCAAGACCTTGGGCAAAACATGCATCTATGTACAGAAAGATGAAAGGCTGTTTACCGTGGCTTTTCTTCAGACAACAACTTACAGATTAAGGCAACACATATGAAAACATAGAGGTGTCCAGGTTAAGAAATAAATAAGGCTCAACATAATCTTTAAAACTATGTTAAAAATATCTGTTTATTGACAGANAAGTCAAGGAGCAAGGGAGCTGTCAGGTTGCAAACCCAAGAGCAAAAGCCTGCTTTCAGACCAGACAGAGCATGTAACTGGTTTACACTAACTCAGATAGAGAAATCCTAAGGTTGTAGGTTCGATTTTCTGTTTCAGTGACTGTTTCTTTATGGAAACAGATCACATTAAGGAGCATGAGAGTAAAATAGTGGCTGTATAGTTGTCAGTAGCTGTGTGGGTTTGAGGAATAATACCTGGGTTAAATAAAAAAAAAACCTTTTCCTGGGCAAGTCTTAATACCTCCAGGCCATTAGTAAATTTTTCAGAAAGATTTTTAGGAGGAACATTTTCTTTCAATGAAGTGTGAATCCAGTTTCAGTGTGTTTTGCTTTTTAAGAAGCATTACTTTTTAAAAAAATAATTTATAACATCTTCTAACCTTTTAGCAAACTGGACCACCAATGGCAGTCTAGCCTACACCATGGAATATACTTTACATCCCAGAATTCCTCCTGCCCCTTTGCACTAGAGGGTTTACAGCTTCTGGGATTTACATGCTATATAAGAATTAAGGATGAAAGGACAAAGGCTTTGAGACTATATAATGGTATCACTGTTCATGTGGTTATAAATCAAGGAGAACTACTCATCCCTAAATAATGGATTTGGAGATAATAATCTTTTCTGTAAATTGATATATATGGCACATAAAATTTAATATCCTCATGAGGGGCCCTGGTTTGTCTAGACCTCGCTCAGAGCCAAGACAGCAGGCAGAGGCTGTTTTAGTCTGTCTGTGATCACACAGAGAAATATTGTGTGATATGAGCAAAACAACAGAACCAATTGCAACTAAGCTCTCAACATACTGTTCTGCACAATTAGAGTAGCAGAGCTAAATGATAAAAAACATTTGAGAAATTATTTTCCTGAGCTGATAAGATGGTGATTCCATCATGATATTAGGGAAAGGCCACTGCTGAATGTCTCTGCTAACTGTACATATGCTACAGAGCTACAGAACAACCTAGTGTCAAAGATATAGGGATTTACTGAACAAGTATTTAGACAAATTCTGGAAATTGTTTTGCTATGTGTGCTTCTAGAGTGGCTTTTTATTGCTTCTTTTCAACAATTTTGAATTTTTGCTTTTTTTTTAATGCTTTTTTCTGGATTTAAATTTTTTTGACAAAGGGATACATCTCCTTTAAAAAAAAAAAGAAAATCTTCTTCTCTGCTTTACTAGATCAATTTTAATTTAAAGGTACCAAAAGATGTTGCATTTCAGATTTCAAAAGAGATTAACTTTTAAATACAGCTATATTCAGCTTAGCATTCTTCAAGAATTTGATTACACACGTTGTCAGGCCAAAACATTCCTTCCCAACAAAATTCTGCTTTGGTGTAAAGCTGATTTTCATTCTCCCAGTGAAAGGAGACAGGATTGCATGTTGTCCCAAATGCAGACAAACGGGTGACAAGCTGGGAAGTAAGTGGAAATAAAATCAATTTTTCCTTATTATTGTCAAATTAAAAACAAAGTAAGCTGTAGAGGTTGTAATAGGAGAAGTGACAATTGAAACAAGTGCTTTGAACAAACAAACAAGACCAACAGAGAATCAATTCTAACTTTGTTGGGTAAGGGGATATTTGGCTTTGGTGACCTTATGATGCACAAAAGAGTATCTGTTCAAATCTAAAACAGAAATCAAAGACACTATATTAACAGGCCAGAAGTCAAAGATATAAAATTAGTGAAAACCAATTGTAAATTATTTTCAAAGTATTTAAACTGTTAAGACAGCCTAGTATACATAATTGAGATTTAGTTTATAACATCATTAAAAAAATATATATATTCTGTTTTACCTTTAGTTGAAGACTCTTACCTTTTCATAAATTCAAAGAAATTTTTACATGAAGATGAAATATATTGCATGGAAATCTGGGTTCCCAGATTTTTTTCCCCGTTTCACTTTCCTCATCTTTTTTCCCCCTCTTGTAATTCTCTTCTTTCCCTCTGTGTGCCTTGAGAGTATTAAACATCTCTCTATTTATTTTTTTCCTTCTCTTTTTACTCGTGTCTTCCTCTGCGGGTGGTGCCTGATGGTCCCTCCCTACACTGCTTTCTCCTGAATGACTGATTTTTCCAGTGTGGCTCATGGTTCTGGATCATAGCTCCATTGTTTACATCAGCTTCATCCCTCTTTTCAAGCCCTTGGTGGCAATTCCTCCTATTCTTGGCTTCCACCAGCATGCCAGCCTAAAAGGTCTAGTGCCACCAGGGGTAGGTACCAGAAACACATGATAGAAGACATCTCCCCAGATGGTCTGTAAGCAATCTGAGAGAATTTTGCCTAGGGACTCTGGGAGCAAGCTGCAGCTGGGTAGGAGCTCATTCATTATGCTGATCCAATGATGAGAAGCTGACTTATACAGCAAGGTGTGATGTACATTACGACCATATCCCACTCTCTGGATTCTCTGTCAGGGAGAACAAGCATCAAAACTTCTTTGTTTTATGCAAGATGAAGGGTAAAATCTTGTATTTACTTCCAGATTGCTTCCTTTCTAGTTGGAGCAAGCTTCATGCTGATCACCTTCCTTTTCCAGGGAAGGAAGGGTAAATATTCACTTTTTTAGTTAAAAATCTAGACATCTCTGCATCAATCTCTGTAACTAAATATCAGCCTTACAAAATGATGCCCATCATCCCCTGTTCTGCCTTGACATTTTTTCAATTCAAGGCATAAGGAAATATCTATGATCTGTGTAGTCCAGGCATGGCAGTATGATGTGTCCACAATCACTGCTCCATAAATGAGAGCAGTGGCATACAAACAGCGAGAAAATTCATTTTGGGGGGTTTACTAAACATTTACCACATTTAATATAGAATATTTTCATAACTGCACTTTCTCAAAACTATAGAAAAAAGCTGGAAATTTTATGAAGAGATTTGAATAGGCAGCCATCACCAAAACTAGAATCTAAGTGCTCATCTTAATTTTTTTTTCAATAGCATAAGATTGGACTTGTGTTTCTATGCTACCACTTTAATCCTTTCTCCCCTCTCTGTTACAGCTAGAATAGGAAAAGATAGACACTTAAAATGCAAAATGTTAAAAAATAAGGAAAACTTTGTAACACTATTCAAGACTGAAAAAATGTTTCTGCTATAAACTTACTTGTTGAATAATTAACATAAATTGACATAACCAACATTTTTAATTAGATTCTTTATTAATAAATTCTAATTGTAAAAACACATGGATTTAATTGACATTTAACATGTTAGCTATTGCAAGCTTGATATCAATTAACACACTTATCAAATGTCAATTACCACTTTTTCAGTTTTAATTGCTGTGAAATTGACTTGCCATGGGCTACCTTTTTAAATGTTAATGTATTAACAGTGTTCACAGATTTGATGTAATAAATACGACATCTAATGTGCACTTATTGCTTATGCAATTTGACTACATTATATGAAAAGTTTAATCTATTTCCTTCATACTTATTAAAAAACAGTAAGAAGCCTTTTACTCATTAATTTACCATACAATTAAATTTGATGGCAATTTGAAATAATTATCCAACAGCCTTCAGAACAGTTAGTCAAATAGTCGGGTCACCATTTTAAATCAGCCGCAGCAGACATTATTAGAACTATTTCTGAACACTGTATTGTGTTGCTGACTTGCTTTTTGATAGAAAATTCTCCATACATATCCTATATTTTCCCATATTACCTACGTAAAGTAACACTGGGTTATATACTGTATTCATCAGCCCTGCAATTCCACCTACTCATGATGATCCTGTCAAGTGAGATGAACAGATGTGTGCCCCTTCCCTTATTTATGGCCCTAATGATGGCACCGGGTCATGGTGCTGTTACAAGATTTTAGCTGCCAGAAGGAGTTTTGATTTGACAGTTTTGTATTTGGCATCATCTTAAGGGCTGAAATTTCCACTGTGTGGAGAATAATTATACTATGTTCCTCCATAGCATTTTATTTTAATCTGCAATACTGTCATACTTTATGAAGCCAGGCACTATCCCTATATTAATGGAGAGGAAAGTGAGATACAGTAAGGTCAAGTCATTTGCCTAAAGTCGTGAGGTTTGTCAGTAGCAGAAGGAGTGAAAATAAGTTCTGGTTCAACTTATGGAATGGCAAGAAGATTGGGCTTTCCCAAAGGCAGTGCGTAGTGGTGACGGATGAAAGAAGAGTTAATCACAGGCCTCCTGGAAAGCAGGACTGCTTATTTAGCAGAATAGAATGAATATTTTAAAAGACCTTTCAGAGTATTGTAGAATAAATGCATATATCTGTAAGTTATTATGGCTTAAGGGCTAGCTATTAAGTGAAAGGATCAATGCATCAAATAGTAAATGCAGAACTTTTAGAAGTAGAGGTATGTGAATCATGACCTCCCAGTCTGCTAACAAAACATATAAAGTTGGGGACCAAACTTTACTTCAGTGAGAACTGTTGAATTGGATTTCTCTTCACCCCAACCCTCAGATAAGTGGTCTGCACTGCTGACAAAGCTATGTTTTATTAGTAATGGGGGAAAAATTCCTCTATATGATCTGGGCTCAAGGTCAGTGCCACCGGGAGTAGGTAGCCCTTACTGAACACTAATAGTCATTGAACAAAATGAGATGCTTTTCAGGAGTCAGGTAGAGCCTTTAGATCAGCACTTGGCTAGAGGATGTCAGTTATCGATGAAGTCGTGGCCTGCTAGCTGTCCCACATTTGCCAGTGTCTCCAGAAGTAACATGTAATTGATTTGTTAGTTACTTGTATATTCACTCCTTAAGGTCTGTGGTTTCTGCTCCTTCATACAGTGCAGTAAGACCTAGCCAGCCCAGGCCTTTAGCATTGACTGATGAAGTTGCTTTTCCTCTGGTTAGGTGGTACTTCAGAGCTATTTGTTGAGTACATATAGAATCATAGAA
>WAAB01002640.1:4119-80876 GCA_013389865.1 Piaya cayana
GGTCCTGAGGGACATGGTTTAGTGATTGATAGGAATGGTTGGACTCGATCCGGTGGGTCTCTTCCAACCTGGTGATTCTATGATTCTATGATTCTTAGATGCGTCCCTTCAAGTACTAGAATGCCACCATAATGTTTCCCAGAGCCTTCTCTTCTCCAGGCTGAACAACCACAATTCTCTTAGCCTGTCCTCATAGCAGAGTTGCTCCAGCCCTCTGATCATCTTTGTAGCCCCCTTCTGGACTCGTTCCATCAGTTTCACAACCTTCTTATGTTGGAGATTCCTGAACTGGACACAATACTCCAGGTGGAGTCTCACAGCAGTGGAGCAGAAGTGCAGAATCACCTCCCTTGCCCTGCTGGCCACACTTCTTTTGATGCAGCCAAGGATACAGTTGGCCCTCTGTGCTGTAAGTGCACATTGCTGGCTCGTGTCAAGCTTCTCATCAATCAGCACCCCCAAGTCCTTCTCCATACGGCTGCTCTCAATCATGTCATCCCCCATCCTGTATTGAAACCCTGACCCAGGTGTAGGACTTTGCACTTGGCCTTGTAGAGCCTCATGAGAGTCACATAGGCCCACTTCTCCAGCTTGTCTCCTCTGTGACCTTCAGAAAATGATACTGCCTGAAACACTTTTTTTGCATGGCATTATTAATTCTGCCACTACTCTTCATCGCTATTCCTAGACCACTAAAGCTCATTTAGCTATCACAGTGCTACTTGTGGCCTGAAACAATTCAGGATGTGTCAGTGCTTCCATTGTAAGTCACATGGTTTTCAGGATGTAACTACACTAAATACATTATTTCTGCTCTGAAATATGATCAACAAGATAGGTTAGCAATAAGTTTTGATTTTAATTAATTTGTTTTAACAGAAAGCTCTTGAGGGTGAGAGAGAATAGCTTTGGCTTGAGTTCAAAGCCTGCATGCTTCCCAAGGATTGCTGTGTTCCCTCATCTCAGCCAGCAGTCCTAGCCTTCCTGGCATTGTCTTTCCTGTAGAAGGCTTTGCATTATGGTGAAAGGATAGAAGGCTGCTTTGAGGGCTTTTCTTCTGCTTAGATTAAGAGCAACAGCCTTAGTTTCACCCATACTAAATGTCAAATTTGAATCCAGCTTTGTGAAAAGTAAACAGTTCTGTCATTAAGACATTTAAACATAAGGTTTACTGACTTGGCCAGTTCACATTCTCTGTTAAAACAAAAATATTTATTCATTAAATGGCTCTTCTATAGCTACAACAGCATTATGAATAATATTAACGTACTACTTCTTATAAGTAAGGGGAGGAAAATGGAAAAATTAGGTACAATCGCAGTTTCCAGTATCATGGTCTTCTCATTTTAAGCCTGCCGATTTGTGCAGGGTGTAAGTCTTTGTGTAAGTATTTTTTTTGCTGCCTTAATGGGACATACATGCCTTCAGGTGATTGTTCCTTGAGAGGAACATGTACACTTGAGTTGTCTAAGAGTTAAGGCAACAGGCTGTTATCTTCTGTGGTTTTCGTCCTTCAAAGAGTCCGCAGACTGCTTATGGTTCTTTTGGGAAGTAAAAATCCCCTTTCTTCAGCTGCTGCTGAATATATCATGGAGCATTGTCTTGGTTTATAACCGATCTGATTTCTGAGACTGAAAATCTTGTCCTTTAAATGGCCTGCTGTTTGATTATGCCTCTCTGTCAGGATTTGGGGTTACAGCAAATAGACCCTAAGGGCAAAGGCACCAAAAGCAGATTGAAAGCTGCCTTTACATTTCAAGATATACTCCTTTGCAGCTGATCAGGACTGTTTATGAATGTGTGTATTTGCTGAAGGAAGAATGAAAATTTTCTCTTTACAAAGAAATGTAAACCAAAGTAAGCATTCCTTGAGTATATGCTCATCTGGAAGTAGCTGGGGGTCTTCTGTGAAGAGGACACCCATGGTTGAGAGTGCTTAAGGTAGTAATGTTCAGGAATGGTGAGTGCAAGGAGAAAGTGTTTATCCTTGTGTTCCTTTGTTGGATCACTGCTTTTATGCATTTCAGCTTTTTCAGGGACTCTAGCAGTAAAATTAATGTTTATGTAGCCTAGCTTAGGCTTTGCTGCAGCTAAGGGAACTCATGTTATCCAACAACAAAGATGAAAAACTTACTTAAGGTAGAGCTTGGTAAATTTATGGTTAACATTGGGTGACAAGGTTGCTAAGAATTTGAACCAGTTAGAATGAGTCCACGGGTGTCTTGCTTGGTATTATCCCTAGAGGAGATGTCATTGGCATAGACAATGTTATTTTGTATCCTTTTTGTATGAATCATAGCCCACACAGGTTAGTGGGATTACCCTCTGTTCTTCTGTTGTATATCCTGTCTTCTAAGGGGAGTTGTTTTCTTTTTTTTTTTTTTTTTTTTTTTTCTTTTTGAAGCATACAACAGTGGCTGCAAGTAGGTAAGTAGGAGAAACTGGTGGGATCTACTAATGCTGTGCTGTGTGTTGTCAATCACTGTATGGTTTGTCATGTTCACATGCTCAGACCTGTCACCAATTTTACAGCTAAGAGAGGATTTTCACCCAATTTTGGAATTTGGAAGTGGGTTAGTTGGTTAATTTATCATTTTAATTTCACTGCAGAATGGAGTCTTGACCACGTCCTTGAAGCTTTCAGTCTCTTCTGTATCAGAAATTTAAGGTTTTCTGTTTGGGAACGGGTTAGTTTTGTTTAAATAGAGTGTTGTAAAATGCTAGTTAGCAGCAATGTGAGGCCACTTTTTAAAAAAATAAATTAAAATAAAATAAATCTGCTATCTATTTGCCTGCAATAATAATACTTGCCCTCTTGACCTGCGATTAGGCACTATGATGCTGGTAACATGTTCTATTTCTTGTGAATGGGAGCTGAGCAAGTGAGCCTGACATTTCCAACTTCTGAATGTTTGCTTTTTATGACATAATTAACATTTTTAGTATATTTCCTTATGAGTGGAGCATATACTACAGACTATTGCTTTATTCAAATTATTTTTTGAAAAAACTTGGATAGAAAAATCTCTTTTCAGTTATTAAAAAAACAGCTCTCACATCAAGGAAACACCTACAAAGATGAAACAAAAGGCAGTTTTTCCATCTATGTTGAATGTTTGTATTTTTCCTATTGTGTTTTACCTTTCTATATCAATGTATTTATAAGGAAGTAATAACTTCGAAAGACAAAACATTTACTTTAGGTCTTACCCTTAAAGAAAACAAACTATAAAAGAAACAGGCATCTGCTTCCACAGTTGTTCCATCAGCTGCATTGCATTCAATCTTGACATATATCCATCAACAAAATGTTTTCAATCCTGAGTTGGATCTCTCTCAAGAAAGGTAAATCTCTATAAATTAAATAGTTTTAATAGTCCTTTTTAAGCATTTGCAAATTAGTTTAGACTGATGTAATGCACAAATACGGCACCTTCTTACTTAATATGTCTTTATTCAAACGTATTAACAAGTATCTATATTTAATGAGAAACTGTGAACTTCTGTTGCCACTACATAGGCTGCAGCTGTTACAAAGAGTTGACTAATGATTGCTCTTTTACGTACATCAATGAAGAAATCGTTTACTCAAATGGTGTTTATTAATTGTTTGTGAGCTATGGTAGTGTTTATCATGTAAACACATGTTCAAAAGACAAGAAAACACTGATCCAGGATGTGTTTCAAAATAAAGCTGCTACCTTCAGAAAATTGGAATATTGTCTAATTACCTATCATAGTGTCTAACTTTGAGCTACAAAACTACTGGAAACTGGTATCTTTCATACTGTCAGAGGTATAGGAAGCAGCAGCGCAGTAGCTCTTGGGCTGAAAAAGAAGCATGCTGCGATCCAACTTGCATTTGCATGGGTTGTACATGCAAGTGTCTTGGAAATGATCTCAAGGCTAGTTCTTCCTTGGGGCAGAGATCAATGTGGACATTGTAAGATGATCAGTTTATTGAAAGTACTTACCTTGGGCTTTTGAATATGGCTAGATATAGATAGTAAAGTGAGAAGTACAGTTTTCTCATGTACTACTGATACAATTGAAATTCTTATCAGAAGTAAGATAAAGATACTAATTCTATATATTTTTCAAACTAAAGGGCTGCTAAACTTTTCTTCTTATCTTAAATGTCTTCCCATGGTTTTTATTTTTCACTTTATAATAATCATTCTCTTTTAAAGAAATGCTTTAGTTGCATTTTGCTCTGTTATCAGACACAAATTCTTCTTTTTTTAGCAGTGTTTCTTCCTGAATTGGAAGAAAATTCTCCAGCCTTCTTGGCCTGTTTTCCATGTGATATAATGCCATTTGTGAGAGGTACTGGCAAGGAACTTGGGTGCATAAAACTGTGAAAGACATGAAAATCCTAAAAGCATCATATAAAAAATTGAATGTCTAAATGTATAAAGCTCACACAGCATATCACCCTACTACATATTTAACAGTTTTTCCTGAGCAGTAGGCAGCTAGTGTTGGGAAGTTCATGAATATTTTATTCTGTGAGATTAAAAGTAACCATGTAGCAAACATACAAGACCTACATTTCTTATTTTGTTTATTCCTTTTTTGGGGTTTTGTTTTCATATGGGTGAATCAGCCTTTTATCTCCCACAAACCTTCTAAAATTATTCCTGGCATCTTAATAGTACTCATTGCTGAGGGCAGACCTCATCAGCTGGAGTTTCCCTTAGTGAAGAACTGAGCTAAGCAGCAAATCATGACTGCTCTTTAGTCTTGGGGCAGTTTATGAAGAAAACAAAAGAAAAAAATCTGATATAATAATACTGAATATCAAAATTAAAATATCAAATCACAGAATTATTTAGGTTGGAGAAGACCTTTAAGACCATTAAGTCCAACCATAAACTAACACTGCCAAGTTCACCTCCTAATAATGTCCCTAAGTTCCAGCCACATCTATATGTTTTCTTAATACCTCTAGGCATAATGACTTAACCACTTCCCTGGGCAGCCGGTGCCAGTGCTTGACAACCCTTTCAGTGAAAATATATGTCTTAATATTTAGCCTAAACCTCCCCTTGGCACAACTTGTGGCCACTTCCTCTCATCCTATCACTTGTTACTTGAGAGCAGAGACCAACATCCTTTCAGGTTGTTGTAGAGAGTGGGAAGGTTTCCCCTCAGCCCCCGTTTCTTCAAACATAATATCCCCAGTTCTCTCAGTCGCTCCTCAAAGGACTTGTTCCATGGACCCTTTTGTCAACTTCGTTGCCTTTTTCTTCCTCAAATATAGTTTGAACTCTTTTTGCAGCTGGGAACTGTATTGTTTTGTAACCTAACCTGAGGGCAGAAATAGACTTGGGATTTTGGCAAGTAGGCTTTCTGACAGAGTAACTAGATGAAGAGAAACAGGCCATCCTCTGTGAGATGTTTGTCCTAGCTCTGATAGTTGGACTGTTGTAGTTCTGCTAAAGATGGAAGAGAAATATGATTTGTAGGTAGAAATACTACCTTTTCTTAGATCAGAAGGCATACATAGAAGAAATAAGGTTTTGGCTGCATAAGCTAATGTTCAGCTGAGAAACTAAAAAAAAAGAGATAGTACAGGTTGAAGACTGTCATTGGGAATTTAATTATGCAGATCATCTAGACAACTCAGAGAAAAGGATTCTTCCTACCTGCGGTCCAGAGAGTACTGTTCTAAAGGATCTCATTGTTTGATCTGTAGGGCACAAGCCTTAGGCTGCTAAAACTTGCTGTCATACAGGTTTTCCTTTAGGTCTACAGGTATATAAGTGGGAATGCATGATTGTTTTTGTCTGGGCAATCGTTTTGTTGACATACCAGAATTTCTTTCTCTGCTGATTGGCAGGCATCTGTTCAAAATATTAGGACGCAATTTTTAAATATTGTCTTATGGCCTTCCCCCCCCCAGGGATTCTTGAGAGCTTCTGTTGCCCTTTGCCCTGATTTTTTCTTTCTTTAAAAGTTTTTTTTTTCCTCTCCCACTGTCATGAATCTCCTTAGTTTACATCTCACTCTCATTTTTCTGTTAATCAGAGAGCTCTCTTTTCTGTGCAAGCTGTCAGGAAAGTTAAATGAACGTGCCAGTGAAGTTCCACAGATGTCATGTCACATGTGTAGTATATAGAACAGAAGTAAAGAAACTATCTATATGCATTGCAGTTGGAGGCAGCAGAAAGGAAAACCTTAAGCAGCTGCCAATGTTTATTTTGTACAGATTCAGAAACCAGGAAATCATTCTGCAGCTGTAGTTCTGAGGTGGCCAGGTGATCTATTGCAAAGGGTCAGCAACTGAATAACTGTCTTCTTTAAAAAGTGGAAGTGCTAGTAACTGGTAATGAAATTCCAAAATGGTCCCTTGAAACAGAATATGAATGGAGGTAGGACAGCCAAGAGCACCTAAGCAATTTGTGGCTGGTAGGAGGGAGCAGAAACCAATGGAAAAGAGGCAGTTTACACCAGATGAAAATTAGTCCTAAGTCCCTGTTTTATTTATGTAAATCCTAAAATGTACAGTAGTTTTCTAAGTGTGTTATCCTTGTGAATTAAATGGGATAAGCCAAACCACATCGAAGACATGTACAATATCCGTAGTTCCTCATTTGAAATTAAGGATTTGAAACACTGTTTATTGTATACTTAAGGAAAATTCAGCATAGTATGTGAAATGTGTGTAATAAAATGTGTATGTTTACATATAAAGCAGTTGGAGGAGAGAATATTTGCCATAGCTTGTTGAAGAGATAATACATTGTTGAATGACACCGAGAGAAAGAAGTGCATTGATCCCACTGCCTTTCTTCCAGTTCACATGGTCTAAAAAGAAGGTTGTACAAATGGGTCTGGGCTTGCCTCCCTTAAAAGGACTTTTGCTTTGTGGATCTATCAATAAAGATGAGCATTGCACTTAGAAAGATGTAAAGCTACTGCATATTCCCATTTGTATTCTTCCTTTTAAGATTTTTGGTTTAGCGTTTGATAGGAATGGTTGGACTCAGTGATCTGGTGGGTCTCTTCCAACCTGGTTATTCTATGATTCTATGATACCTTTCTTGAGAGAGTGGCTGTGAGGATTAAGTGCTGTGGCATAGCATCATAAGATATGGTGGAACTCCTCATTCCTTCTTATTTTTTTTCCAGGTCCTGATGGCTTTCCTTTTTCTATTTCAGTTTGCAAACTTTTGCAAGCCTTTAGGCTTTTTTCTTAGCATAAGTTTATGCCAGTAAAGTAGCATTAAGTTTTCACTGCTTCATTGCATTCATGCCCCCTTAAACAAGGCTGACTCTGAAGGTAAAACTGATGGAATTTGTTTGCTTATGAATTATGCAAAATTATAGTTTATTAGGTTCCTGCATTTTAATAGGCAAATTAGCTAATGGCTATGTGGGTGGGCTGGATACTACACAGTGTGTAGCTGTGTAGATGGACTACAATTGCTTCCATTCACTAACTATGCTTTCAAGTACACCTGTTCTCCCTTGTGGTTTTCAGCTGGAAAATCTGCCATCTGGAATCAGATCAAGTTTTGATGAAAAAAAAAGGAATGGCTGTAAATTTAGGTCCAAACACTTTTTTTTTTTAGATAAAAGGATGCGCTTTTTAATGGAACTCGCTAAAAGAAACAACTAATTGTTGAGAAATATAAGGATAATTAGAAAGTAAAGAGTTTCATACAGCATGCTAATGGATGATGAAAGCTGAAAATGAGGGAAATGTGTGAAGTGTATTGGCAGTACTTTAAATTTTGCAGATTGCACTTAATCACAACCTGGTTCGGCTTGAAATGACTGTTGAAATTCCATTTTTTATGTTCTGAGAGACAGAATACAAAGCTTCAATGACTCTCTTTAAAGGGAATGAACTGGAAAAGATAGGAAGCAGCAGATGACAGGTATGTTATTTGCTGCTGCCTAACTTTATTTACATTATTCACAGACAGGAGATGGTCTTCGCATCTTACTTTCTTTTACAGCTAAAAAAAGTTTGATGGAAGAGTTTTTAAAAGATAAAGTTCTGCTTTGAGTTTGAAAGATACTCTGCCAACCCAGTTTCATAATACCAGCCTGAAAGCACAAGAAACTATGTTGCAGTGTATCTGGTAGGGTAGAAAAAGGCAATAATTAAGGTGGGAAAATTAATCTTTTGAATTCCTTAAAGTTTTCTTGTAAGCATGAAGAGTATGTTGCCATGTAGGTGACTTACTAAAGAAAACCAATATGTAAAGAGAAATTGAATAGTACGTATTAGTAAATTAATGTTCAGTAGTTCCTCTTCTTATTCATGTGGAAGAGTCAAAACTTAAAAAGGTGAGCCGAACTATGCCTTTATACCCACTAGTGCCAGTGCATTGACTTCAGGGTGATTGCAGAGCTGTAACAAATGCTGAAATGTGGCTGTTAAGAGGGAGCCTGAATGGCAGTTCCCTCCTTTGCCAAGGGCAAAGTCAAATGCCCTTTCCTGCAGACATCAAAGACGATGTTACAGCTACCTGTGTGTTATCACCAGGATGGATGTTATTATGACCAAAGGGTACTAGTTGCAAGGAAGAATTATTTATCCATTTGTCATTCAGGTCTTCAGAAATTCTTTAGGAAGGTATTTAGAATTAAGATGAAGAGCTTTGCTCTGAAATGAAATCCTATGGGACTGGTAAGCTGTAGGAGAGGACACGTAACAACAAGTAGCTTGGGGAAGAGTGGTAACACTGAGCCACTCCAATAGCTTCCAAAATAGTCGGGTATATCTCTTCCCTAACTCTCCAGTCACTACTTTATCATGATTACTATTGCCTCTTGCTATTTTTCTGGCAGAAAGGGTGATTTTAGGTGTTGATTTTGGTGGTTTGAAAACAGTTCTTTTCTTTCCCTTTTCAAAGGGGAGTGTTTGGCTGCCAATACTGCGTGATGCATAAATGATGAACACTGATGACAGCTGCTCACTCACATTTGTCATCATTATGTAAACCACCGTCTGTCAGAAATGGGCACTGTCTGAATAAGAAGCAGAAGAGCTCTGCTGAATATCGACTGCTGGGCTGGGCTGAGCTACAGAAGGATTGTCTGGTCAAACACTCGAGTTTTTCCTTTTGTGCTTGTTGTGACAATTGGCCTCCAAATGCAGTTCGTATACCTTGGCTAGACAACATATGTTCCTTGCTTCTGGTGCTGTGCTCCCAAATAAACACACAGCAGCAAAGAGCTAATATAATGATGTGGCTTTTATATCATGTTTGCTGTGAATGGCAGTGCTATATTTGGGAGAAAAGTTGGTCTTCCTGGTTATTTGTTTTCCAACAATATAGTTCTATGATTCTACAGCCGACAAGCTTGGATATAATGAAAGTCTAATGTAGCCAGAATTGAAGGAAAAAGGTAATGACTAATCTGAAAAAGGATGATAGAACTATTTTCTGCTTTGCAATGTAGCATCATTTGGAAATGTTTCTCTAAAGATAAGATATTTTTCTACCGTTAGTAACTCCAGTTATTAAAAGATTACATTTGAGAAAATTCCAGTTAAACATATAAAAGATAGCCTAATGGTAGTTACAAATTTATCTACAACTGATTCACTCTTCAGGTACTTTTTTGCAGGTTTATTTACTTTTTTTTTTTTTAATGTTACAGCCAAGTTAGCACTAGTCTATTACCAGGAGGGTAATGTTCCACATTGGCTAGTATCCTGTAGTCATCTGCTGCTGAGACAGCTCGTACAGCATAAGCAACTTGTTTTGTTCCTAGACACAATGTTTTTGTAATGTTCAAAACATTCAGTCAGAATTATTGATAGACTGCAAATCTTGATTAAAAATATTTTGAAACATCAATTTAATTTTTTTTTTTTTTTGTTCCTTATGTCCTATAAATCAGAGTCATTGCAGAATGGTGATGCCTGACTCAATGTGCTGCAGTGCAGTGCATGAACAGGGCAGGAGAGAAGTGAGAGCTAAATTTTGTGTACTCTGGAGGTTTACCTCTCCATGTTGATGGTGACGCACTATGATGCATTCTCCTCTTGATCACAGGACATTTAAAATGTGATTTGTCCATTTAGTCAAAACTTAAATATAAAATAAGCATCCATTTGTTGTGTGTACTATTTTCCCTGGAGTAATAGATCAGCCAGTAAGATGTTTCATGCAGTTTTGTGATGTTTATTAATTACTGTGACACACTGTAATTTAGAAAAAAAATACCTCTTCAATATTATGAAGCAGCAGTAGAGCCTTTATTTGAACAGTTTGTGTCCAGATTTTCCACCTGAGAGGTGCAGGAAACAGTAATTTTAATTTTTCATGTGTTTTTAGCCTTACTTTATCAAAACCACGACATATCAGAATGAAGTGTTTTTCATAGCAGTTTACAATTGGTCTCAGTTACCTGAGATTGCAGATTTTGCATCAAGGATTTTAGAAGTACAGGGAGAGCGATCTGACGTCCATAGTTTTGGCCTCCTAGAGTAGAAATGAATGTTTTGTTTTGGTGCACACAATTGGATAATTCCTAGTTTTAACACACAATACCTCCAGTCTGTACATGGTGGTCAGTTATCTACCACACACCAGCAAACAGCCATAGGATTTTCCCAAGCCTGGACTTGTGCTCAACGACCTCTCTGTTTTTAATGACACAAAGTCTTCTCTGTTAGCCCCTGCATTATTTACATTTTTCTGTCAGGTCTTTCTTCTCGTTCTTCCTAATCCACCTGGAAAAATCTACTTTTTTCTTCTTTTGCCTTTGCTAGGAGACAGAAGGCTAGAAGTCAGCTATGTTTTCTTTCACTGTACTTTCTGCTAACCTCTTGTCTCTGAACTCAAGAAATCATTTTCCTGCATAAAGGCCACCTGTATTTTTTCTGTTGGTGACTTGATTCTGATGCTAACCCATCGTATTGTGTGCAATGCATTTTTAAGAAATCTATGGCTATTCTGTCCATATGGTAATGCCCATGCTTTGCAATGTCTTTAGTCATGCTAGATTGGGACTTAAACTCATGCTCAACCTCAAATTTTGTATTGTCATTTCTTATTTGGTTTGTTTCAAGGGCTGTAGTCTTCTTACTCTGAAATGAAAAAAGATCCAAACTCTGAGTGGTTTTCCCTGGTTGGTACATTGTTTGTCTGCTTCACAGAGAACCATGAGCATGATGATTCAGACTTTAAGATCTTCATAAAGAGGTGTCCAGAGTATTTCTAGCCTTTTCAAAGGCTTTTTCACTTGCTGTTCACATGGGATTTAGGATAAAAGGGTGGAAGAAACAGCTGAAATAGATGTGCGAACCATTTGTCATCTGCTAATGTAGTTAGCCGTCCTTGTGTGCCAAATATGCAAGTACCTTCACTCCAAGTGATTTTGTCACATTTGTACTTAGAAAGAAATTATATTTCCAGTACTTTTCCAGTATTTAAAGTGAACAAATACTGTTTATTCTGTTCCAATGCTTACACTGGAACAGCTTCTTCTTTTGTGTCAATTGTATGTGTTTTGTTCCTATTCTTTTTCCTCTTAATTTTCACCTGCAAACTGATTCATAGAATTTGTTAAATCTTTCTGCAACATGCCACCTTTGGTCTGATTTCAAGATTGTTTCAATCTTGCATTTGCTGCTGAGATAAAATAAGCAAGGGGAAAAAATGGAAAACTGCTTTGCGGAAATGAACTTTATTACAGCTTTGAGGAAATGACAGTGTAATTAAAGCTGAGACAGATATTTTATTCAAATCTATTCTCTTCAGCTGTGCATAGCGTATTGAAAAAAATGTTGTGATAATTTATCATATTTAAACTCTTTAATGGGCAATTTGTTGAGAGAACTTGTGCTTAAGACTGAGGGAGAAAATACAGTGTTTTTTCTTCATGTATAAGGCCTTCTATAAACTTTCTGCACAAAGTAACTTGGAAACTGTTTTTAGACTTCTTTTTTTCTATCAAACTCCATGTTTATTATTTCTATAGATATTCTTACATATGGAATTCTGTCTTTTCCTCTCAAGAGCAAGAAAACTTGAATTTGGATTTTGACATTAATGTTCTGTGATGATTAAGGATTTATTTTTGCAAGAGAAGATATGGAAAGACAGCAAGCAGTACGAAAAAAATTTGATATAATTGACAAGGTTTGAAGTCCTTGCATTGTATGTGTGACTACCACCTGGACATCTTCCAGATCTGGGAATTTAGAGGGGGGGAAAAAAGATAAGAAAGAAAGAAAAAAAAAAGAATAAATATGAGTGTATTTGCTCTCCTTTTGTCCTGACTCATCCATGATATGTACTATTGAGCTAGCAAAGTCATGAGAGCAGATATTTTTGGTTTAGTTTACCAGTATAGGAATACTTGGAAAGAAGAGTTGCTGTCTTCTTTCTTTCCTTTGCAAGTCAGTTCTGGCCAGTCAGTTACATGTCAATTCTCATTCTCACAACTTCTCCATCCCTCTCTTAGAAATAGCAATAAATATTTTTCAATTAGAAAATAAACAGACAAAATATGGAATGGTAGACTTGAAGACTGTCCCAGACATGTCCCATAATTAGCTTTTCCCCTTGTTCATGTCAACAACACCTTGAATTATTTTAGTTTTTTCTCATTGCAGCATTTTGTGCTGCTGCCTAATCATTCAGCAAAGATGATAGTTTTTCTGAACAGAGAGTATCAGTTCAGTTTCTCTAAATGGAACGAGAATCAAAGAAACCCATAGCTGTAACCTGCATTTGTATCAGCTGTTATTTTTCATTACAAATACATTTTTCCAGTAGCTTATAAAGTAAAAATCACTTAATAACCTGTATGTACTGATCTAATTTACAGTGCACAGAAGGGGAAGTTTATCAAGCAGATCCCTTTCCCTGCTAAAGAACTGTATTTTTAAAGCTTTTTGCTTAAATGAGAGGAAAAATATATTGCATGGAATATAACAAATTTCATGTAGAGGCACAAATAATGCACAACAGTTGCAAGGATGCAACTATAAATATCTGAAGAGTCTGACTTTTTTTTTAGAAGTGTGAATTTTGTGGTGCTAGGTAAGAGATTTATTTTATGTTTAGGTAGGAAAAGCAACAAATCGTATTTTCTGTGTTCTTTGTTAGTCTAGTGTCAGGGTTCCCAACTCTCAAAAACGTATAGCTAGTGATACAAAACCCTCTTCAAAGTGGCTTGTAAATGCTGCCTGAACAGATAAGTAGTATCTCTTATTAAGTTTGAAAACCTTTCATACAAACTGTGTAGCCTGAGCTAAAAATCCATTCAGGTGAGGAGAAGATGGACTCTCTGCCCCATCTTTAAGTTTAATTATAGGCTTTTGACTGTGAAAATTTGTGTGAAATTTTTTTTTGGTGGTAATTTTTGAAAAAAAATTTAATGCATTTTTGTTAGCAGAAGGAAAAAGGGCAAAAGAACTACTGCAAAGTACTAGATAGCTAAAGATATCAACTATGAGGAACACTTATCTAACAAATCTGCTCTCTACTTCATCTTTACATGCCTCTTACAATAATTTTTTTAGAGATGCTTTTCAAGGAGTTTTTCGCAGCATTGGTACTTACCTGGAGAGGAAAGCTGACCATATACCTGAGTGTCAGCGCTTAACGAATTCAGATTAGTAAAAAGGTGAGCTCTTATTATCAGATTGATCTGTATGACAAAATTTGTTGGAGCTCAACAAGTTGTTCTAAAAATGCCTATGCATAGCAGCAGATAATTTATTTTCAGTTCTCGGTGTTGGAGATGCACTGAGAGTTCTAAGATCATTCTGAGATAACTATAAATAGCACCATGCACGAAGAAGGTCTGTAATGTTTCAAAGGGATGCACAAAGCCTAGGGGAATGCTCAGACTTACTGCTGTGTATGATTGCAGAAGAAAGTCATGAGGCTTGCACACTTCAAAAGTCAGAGCATGCAGAAGTTCAAGCAACCCACACAAATTCACCTCCCCCTTCTGCTTGCTCATTACAGTGCATATAAATGCTCAATCAGTTTAATTTCTTCAGGATGTTTTCTTTAGCAGATTTGATGATGTAAGTATGAATTCAGTTCTTAAATAATGTCTATTGGTATTGAGCTTTTTAGCCAAATAGAAATGCAAGCTTTTTCTTTTATTGCTGCTGCTTTGATTTATAATCCATGTCTTTTTTTTATCATGAACTTGTCTATTGAAGTTTTTTCTTGCCTATGCAAGCAAGCTTCTGTTCTGAAATCCCTATTTAATTCATACATAATTTACAGATGTTTTCGTCTATAGGTAATATGTTTACATGCTGCCATAGGTGAAAGAAAAACTATACATGAAAAGTACCCTGTCTGCCAATATTTAAACAGAATCCATGAAAAAATGATTTAATTTCATGCAGAGAATATAGATATTTCTTAAAAACTTATAGTTAAGTGGTGGGAGTGGAATCTTAACTCCATGTGTCATGGTCCTCCAGTCCAGCAAAACTACTCTAACGCGGTGCAGACACATAAGGATTTAAACCCAGCATAGTTTAAGATCCCTCTGGTGTGTAGGAGGTGAGATGGCAATAATCAGGACTATTGTAGGTTGAAGTTCACGAGTATCACTTTTGCCTTGTGTCATGGAGGATGAAGTGTACATGGCAGTTTGAGTAGCTGTGTTCTGCAATGGAAGATGTAATCTGCCCATTACCATGTCTAAGTTAGGCTCTAGAAATGCTCCAATTAAGCCTTTGTATTATTCTGTGTTTTCAGAGAGACCATCCAGTCTCATTTGATGTACATATCAGCCTTTGACTTTGCTTTCAGTTCATGTACAAGGGTTTTGGATTTGAAGACTGAAGTCTCTTTTCTTTACCAAAATAAAATCAATCCATTAATAAATGTGACCTGAAAAAGAGGAGACTGCCTGTAGTAGGTTTTGTTCATTTGGTTGCTGGGCATTTGTATTACTTGCAGAGTACTTTATGTAAAGTCATAAGCAATAAGCTGCTTGGAAATAATACTGTAAAGAATTTTTATGAAAAGGTGAAATAGTCCAAACAAATTTATAGGACTGAATAGATTTTAGACATAAGTGGCAGGTGAAATTTGAGAGATTTGGCGTGTACTGATTTCCTCCAGCACTAGCTATTGCTGACTAAACAGTCAGCAAAGACAGCCAGTAATGTGAAATCTGCAAGTACAAGCTGTATTAAAACACTTGAATTTATGTTAATGAACTATTCTTTTCCCCTGCATACTGAGCCAATTTATGTCCAATGACTTGATGAGACTATTGCACTTTAATGAATTAATGAAAGGCATGTTACTTGCTATAAATTGTCTCTAAGGGTTTATTACCCTAGTGAAAAGGAAATTAAATGCTATGTGTATTTTGCTGGTGACAATGTGGAAACCCAGTGAGAAGAAATATGTCTTTGCCATGAGTAACTTCCCAGGGAAAAAATGCAAAGGAGAAAAATCTGAAGTCAAACTGGTTCTTCATCTAGGAGAAAATATTGAAAGTATCAGGATTAAGTTTCTTCTAATTAAATTAAGCTTTAGGCAAACACTTTATATTAGAAAATTTTATCCCTAATGTATGGTTTATTATAGTTAACAATTTTGCTATGTTAAGAAATACAGATATGTAAAGCAGGTGAAAGGACAAAATTATTTGAGATCCATAAGGAAACTCTTTTAAACGTTTCTTTTCAAGTCTGCAAGACCCTTAGGCACTTGATTGTGAGGTAGTGTATAAGCAAGAAAGAAATGACAATTTTTAAAAGTGCAGGCCTTCCGAATACAAAATCCCTGTGTAGATTTCAAGAAATAGTAACCAAATTGGTTCCACTTTTTGGTAACCCTCTTTTTTACAAAAAAGTAAGCCTCCCTCATCCACAGCAGTAAGTTTGAGTGAGTTTTATGTTATATGATCCACACTTCTTATAATGTGTAGAATAGGAATAAATTAGTACAGTGAACTGGCCCAGCCGCAAGGTGATAAGCAGGGTGAATTGTGGCAATCTTTTTATTTTTACACAAGTAAATATGCGATTCTGAATGTCAGTTCTAGACTTTTGAACCAGTAGTCTCTGCCCTTCACAAGGCATTCCTACACATGTGTAGTTTACTTTGTCTCAGTTTCGTCAGCTCTTAAAAGAAAAAATGATCAAACATGTTTGAGGCTTTTCCTTAGCCATTTGTACTATTAATGTATTGCCTGCTTTGCTTTTTGGTTCTTCCAGTTTTTGCATTGCAACTTCAAATGCTATTTCAGTGTACTGGCCAGATGAAGCAATTGCTTAATAGATGGAAAAGGCTGTCTTATCAGAACTAAGTTTTTCACTTCAACCAAGACAGAATCAAATGAAGATTCACATTGTAAGTCATAGGCTAATGATAGTGGTTTCTGTGGCTTTATGGCTTCATAAATGTGCAATATTTCATTGTCTGTGCTCCTTCAGCTCTTAGAACTGTGGACATCTATTTCATTTATGTAAGAAATAGTTGGACTAAATTAGTGTACTTACGTCTTACATCTTAAAAACTACCCGTGCAAAAGAACCAAAGTTCTTAAAAATTTATGCCAGAAGATTTTTAATTATCTCAATCCTAGCTTTAAAAATGTTTGTTTCTATCCTATTTAGTAGTGGCTTGGAAATCACGGGTGTTTAGTTTGGAGAAGAATCAAAACAAGTGAGCTTCAAGGGAATTTGAAAAGCTGTAGTTCCTGAAAGAAAAACAAGTTCTATTGGCACATGAAGGTCTTTGTCTTACTAGAACAGTTTCTATTAGCTAGTAATATATGGTTTCTTATACTGAGTTTCTTTTGAAAACAATGTCTTATGGGGAAAATAATCCAAGTCAAAATGCTTTATAAAAACAAAAATGTTCTTAAAAAGGGTAATTCTGAAGTGTAGATGAAACCACGCTGATTTTATATTATGCTGCATAAAACTGTAGAAGATTATCCATGCAGAAAGACTTGAAACAACATGTGCACTATCTAAAATGACTATGCATGGAAAGTTAGCTGAATGATAATCTAAACTCATAGCAATTGCCTATAGCCATATTTTTTTAATGTATCTCTAGAAAAATTAAGAAGAAATCTATCAGAGGAAGATTTTCACTCTTCTCATTTTTTTGAATCTTTTTTCCCCCCACTGTTTAAACACAAAAAATTAAGAAAGGCAGATATATGAGTGCCAGCTGTTGGAAATGGAATGCAAGTTATTTCTTTTTTATGAATGGGAGTGGGATTATTGTTAGCAATTTATGTCAGACTTGTAAAACATCTTTCACTTACTCATCCAAAACTATTATATCAGATTCACACCGAGCTTGAAAAATAACTGGACTTTCAATTATCTTTCTTCCTTTTTGTTCCTAATAGATTGAATGACGCCATGACCCTAGCTCAATAAACAGGGTAATTGCCAGTACTGGAGAACCAGTAGTTTCACCATGTTTCTATTAACATCACAGGGAAGGATTTATGCAGCTTTTTAAAGTTCCAGCAACCTGGCTTCTAGTGGGAGTTACCAGCTCTCCTGGATTCTCCACAATCTCCAGGTAAATTATCTGAAATAAATATTAATTTATTTGTGGTACCTCTGAAATCCACAAAACCTTTCAGAAAAAACTTTCTAAAGAAAGTCCTTTTTGCACATTGCATAGGTTTCCAGTGGAGTCCCATTTAGGACCTGGATTAGTTGTGTTTAACCAGCAGGCCAAGCATGAACAGGTTTAGTATTGGAGCCTGTGCCTGAGTGGAAAACAACATCTAACCAAGTAGATCAAAGCCTGAAGAACATTACTAATTTAATCATGCTTCCCAGAAAACAAAATAAGTTGACATTTGTCCTTAAGACCTACTGATAGTTCTTGTTCTACCCTCATTACAACTATACCTGAAGGTCTACATATGGTTATGGCAGAGGCAGATATGTTCACTGGAATATCACATAGAATCATAGAATTGTAGAATCGTAGAATCACGGAATCACAGAATCACAGAATAGTTTGGGTTGGAAGGGACCTTAAGGATCATGGACCTTAAGGATCATGTAATTCTAAATCCTTGCCATGCATAAGCATTTTGAGAATTTCTTCATGACTGTGGTAGTTTGTTCTAATGATGAGGATGATGCACATACACAGGTTAGAAATATAATTAGGAAAAGCTGGAATTTCTGTTCTAGATTTTTAACTCCTAATTTTTCATTTTACGTAGCTTGTGGTTGGGAACCATGAAAAATTGCCTCCTAGAGTGGTATAAATTGTCTAACATTCTACATACAGGTCTTTGATATATGTTACTCTTTGTATTTAGCCTGTTGAAAAGCTGATCCAAGTCAGCGATATATGAGTGACAGGGTAGTTCAGATTTAGAATGACAGGTGTTGGAAATGGTCAATGAGTTTACCATTCTTTTTGCCTAGATTAATCCATCTAAAAATTATTTTTCTGCATTAGGTTAGTGTCTGCACTCTCACCATAGTCAGAGAAAAGAGTTACCTTAAGATAAGATGGATCACTGTCCTGAAATACCCATCTCCTTATACAATAGAAGAATAACTCTGCTATAGTCTAGCACGTTGCTTTCCTGAATGTATCCCTGGTTAAGAATGATGTTTGCCAAAAGTATTTGGTTTTGTTCCAATTTCTTGAGGTTTTTCCTGTATTATGTGCAACCAGATCTATATTCACACACGGTGGGGGATATATTAGCCCTACCTGAATTTATACCATGAAAAATCTAATGTATCTGCATTCCTGCTTTTGTTCTTATTTGAGCTTGCTTGTTGTGGTACATAAGGCTCTCTGATCCAACTCCATCCTGTCCCCCAGCATACCACTACCTGCAGACCTGTCCAGGCTAGAAGGTCAGTTACTGTGGTGTGTGCATGATCTCCTCACGTGGAAGAACTCAATCTGTTTTCCACCTGAGGTGTGGACACCCTCTTCTTTCAAAATGAAACCTATCTGGATCAAGTAGACTTTTCCCAGTTGCAGCTCAACTGCCTGTTCTACACAGTAGTATCTGCTAGTTGTTCCAGCCTCTGCTAACCCCCTCTTTGGGCAATTCCATTCATCTTTGTTTAATACTGTTTATCTGTTGTTTCTTCTCTTGTAACTGTATTGTTCACATAAAATTCAACATTTAAAACATTTTACAGATCATGGATAGTCCTGAGGTAACTGTAGTACTACTACAGTAGTGAGTACTGCAGAATACTGCCGGAATTCTTGACTTCCTTTTTGTTTGTTTTTAGTGCCTTTTTTTAGTGAAAGCAAGAAGCTTTCAGCAGGTTTACATTTTTTTTCTTGATGAGAGCAAGAAACTTCTTAAAAGTATTTGAACACTAGCATTATGGGCTGAAATTGCTGCCACAGAGGACAAAGGGAGTTTTGAGTGTTGGGAGCATGATAATTACAGTTGTGGGCAGTTCTGAAACAGCTCTTCCTGGTGAACTGTGTGGGTGCCTCAGGCTATATCGAGGTTGAACAATATCTGCCTGAATCGATCCCTGATCTGCCAGATCCTCCCACAACTCTCAGATTTGCATGCCTGGCTTTTACTTCTTGGGGAAACCTTCTGGAGAAGGGAAGAGAAGGAACTCTTGCATGTCTGGATCTTGACCACAGCACAGTTTCAGGACAAGTGAAAACAAATTCCTGGACTCATGAGCTCAGAAAAACTCCCAGCTCCAAGTTCAGCCACAGCTTTAATATGCAGGAGCTTTTTAATCTGATAGAGAAGAATTCTTTTTTAATACACCTTTAAGCCTATAAACCAAACCCGATTATTTTTGTATCTGAAACAAAAAAAAAGTTTTACTTTTATGAAAATTTCTGAGGGCTGATATTTAGGTGAACTGCTGTCTGCTTAGGAAGGGAAAAACTGAGTGCTCTCTTGAAGTCCCTTAAGCAAATGTTAATTGTCTACACTTGATAAGGACAGTAAGTGCTGGAGGGGTGATGCTGCTTGCAACCCTTGTGGTAACAAACTTAAGATTGGTTAGAACACAAGAAAGGTAACCCTTGGCTAAAATTAGACTCAAAGTGAGATGTTGCAAGTGAAAACTGGAGCTTAAAGCAAAAAGACATGATGGCTGGGGATTTCTGCTAGCTAGAAAATGTTTCTAATAAGAAAACAGGGACTGGCAGGATAGCTACTTTTAGCAGGATTTCTGCTCCAAGGCTCTGTCTTGGGCTATACGGGAAAGCTGTGACTTTCAGTCTCTTCTATTGAATTTATTTTATTAAGCTCTAAATGTTATGTGTGCATAAGCTTTTTAGTGTGTCTGAGGCTGTCTGCTGTGCAAAATAGCAAATTCCGTGACACAGGTTTATCATGTCTAAACAATTATACCAAATTGAGAAGACCTGTTAAAAAGATGTGAATGCAGACTTTATAATTTGCATTTCAGCTGCTTTTGTTCTTAGAAATTATTTATTTGAGGATTTATTAGCATCTATGCCCTTCTCTCTGAAGGCTCATCCAGTCTTGGGCCTTTTGGAAAAAACTCACCGTTTCAGAGTAGAGTGCTAGTGCAGAACCAAGTACCAGTCAGACAGCCTGAAAAGATGTAGGAATTGACACAGAAACATATACAATTAGTTTGCGAAAATACTTCAATGATTTGTCCCTGCTCATTGCAGGGGCATTGGACTAGATGACCTTTAAGGGTCCCTTCCAACCCAAACCGTTCTATGATTGTGTGATTCTATTCTATGAAACATAGTTCTACTTATAGCCCTTGTAAATGCCTGCTTTGATTGTGTTGATGTTCCTGCCAGGAGGCATTACCAATATGAGATTTCCAGGGCTCAAACTATTTGTTGGCTAGGGAGAAATATCACTAACAATATTTCTACTCCCTAGGCAAAATCCAGCAGGAATTAGCAAATAAATTCCTCCCCTCTGCAGAATCTAAAACATGTGCTGTGAAATGTTACAGGACTATGAACACTTTCATGTGTTAATAACCAGTATTTTGTTTCTTTTTGAAGGATACATGCGGTGTATCCAACAAGAAACTGAACTGGATCTCTGATCTCCCATGTGTAAATCCCCTCTTCAATATGGGATAAGAAAAGAGTAACTGATCTCAGTCCTTTATTTGTAGACTAAACAATGAGCGTGGAAGCCATTCCATGCTTACCTATTGATTATGAGTGTTTCACCCTGAATATATTCCTGTCTGTATTAGTCATGCTAAATGAATAGAGTTAAAAGTTTTGGTAAAGTAATTCTTAAGCCCAGTGCTTTATTAAAATGGCTGTTAAGTTTTGGGGTTTTTTAAGTCATGTGAAGCAGAGAAGCTTCCAGATGAAAGCTGGTTATCTCGTGGGCTTTGGAGAAGTTCTGGGTCAGCACTGAAGTTTGTGGGATGGGTCCAATGACAAATGAGATATCACAGAAAATTAAGGAAAAAAATGAGAAAGAAAGAGAGAAAGGAAGGAAGAGAGAAAGAAAGAGAGAAAGGAAGGAAGAGAGAAAGAGAGAAAGAAAGAGAAAGAGAGAGAAAGAGAAAGAGAGGGAGGATGGAAGGATGGAAGGAAGGTAGGTTGTAACTTTAGAATAAAAGTTGCATGTAAGAGACTTTAGCAACATAGTCCATGGAAGTAAGGAAGCAAATATCAGCACCCACAGTGCCTATCACTCAGAAGTCTATGGCTGTAAAGAGTAGTCCTGAGGGTGAATTAAAGGGCAAAACAGTTTGTGTCTTTATTACTTGGTGGCAGGAGAGTTGTGAAATTACCCTCCTTGTGCTTATCTGTTTCTGTCTGGAATGCAGCAAGCCCCAGAAGATCCATCTACTACAAAATAAAAGGAAATGCTAATGTATCTGGTTTCTTTATCATCCAAATAATTCTAAGTTCCTTCTGGTTGGTTAGTTTCCTGGTGATTGCTGGAGTTTGTATTGCATTTTCCTTTGAGGAGACAGAGGAGAACCTCCTTGATTGTGATTTGCCCTTTCCAGTGCTTCTGTGGATGTGTGTTTATCTGTGAGTTTTTCCCCTGAAGTCAGTTCAGTTTGCTCCCTCATGCCTGCTTGTTTTCGCAGTTGTCTTAATGTACATTTCAAGCACTGTAGAGGACATCTCCAGTAAAGCTTCCCACTCCTGGCTTTTCTCTGTAGAACTGAGTGTGTCAGTTTGTGTTCCAGGACCGTTATCTCAGGTAAAATGGCAAAAGAAAATCTTTACTTAGGTGTGAGATGCTGTGCCTCTAAGCAATACTTATTTCTCTCCCATCTCAATAAGGGGAACTGAGATTTAGATGTCTGTGATATGGGCTATGTCTATGATGTCTGTCATTAAACACCTGCATAACGCTGCGCATGCCAGTTGTCACCTTTTTCCATTCCGTATTTTATAAAATAGCCCAGTAATCCAAAATGACCATGGACAACCCAAATTCTTGCTTTTGTGTGTGTTAGCTAACTGAAACTGCAAGGAACATCGTCCTTATCAAATAGCAAATGGTTGTGTGTGTGTATGTGTATATAAATTAAATATAATGTATATATTTATAGTTAGAAAGCATAAATTATAATGAAAATATATTTACAAATGTACATTTAAAATTTTTTGAGAGAAAGAAATAATCAACGACTGTGTAACTGTTATATTTTCACATAATCCATGCAATCTGCTTCCATTCTGCATGAGTAATGAATCTTGTGTACCTTTTAAGTGTACAGCTACAGGGGCTTAAGAGATTAACTGCCATAATGTAAAATGACTCCGTTTTCCCTGAAGATGATGCTCTGTCAAAATTGCAACCAATTAAAGCTCATTGGCTATTCAAGTTCATGCAAGTAGACATATCTATACACAAAGATACATTCTTATACTGAATTAATTAAATAGCACTTTTACTGAGCTTATTCAGAATTTTCTTCCATGCTTTCATCAAATAGCTACATTCTTAATCTAAAATTTTGAAGCAATTAAGCTGTTACTGTTTAAATGGATTCAAATTGTATTCAAAACTCTCTGCAGCAGGGACTTGTTGCTTCTGTGTTCACAAAATTCTGCTCTCACTGCAATTGAAGGTTTTGCTACTACCACAATTGAGTAGTAGGAGAAGGTAGGAATCTTTTAATTTCACATATTTAGGAAGTGCATTAAATAATTTATGGAGGGTTGTACTTCTTTTCCTCTGAATATGACAAATGTTATTCATGCTTTCTTAAAAACTGTCCATTTTCCCTTTTTACTTCCACATGTACTTCACTAACTTGACATGTTAATTGTATCTTCCTGTGCATTGGAAAGGGTTGTAAAACTGCAAGTTTCATACATTTGCTTGTTTCTAAAGGAATGTCACTTTCATACAGGTTTATTTTTCTTCCTTATGTCAAATATTTCATATTTATCAGAGAAATAAAAAGCCTTTTTAAATGTAAGAAAAATATAAAAAAATAAACAAAAATAAGGCCCATAAATTATTTAGGTAATGATCTAGATTTACATGTCTCTGTATTTGAATAAGTCCTGGTAGTTACAGAGAGAAAGAATGTGATTTTTAGATAGTTGAACTGTAGATTCTGAAGTCTTCCATACTGAACTGGTGGCAATTAACAACTGTATTTAGAGGAGCTGATGACTACAGTACTTATGAGTATTTACAAGTCCTTGTCTGCTTAGCAGCAGTCAAATAAAAAAATGAACAGATGTCTCTCCCAAGCTTCTTAAAAAGAGCAGAGGAAGTGGGGAAAATTACTTATTAAGCATAACTACTGCTGCACAGGCTACTTCTCTTCAACACAGATTCACGTTTGCATTGTGAGTTGGTGTGGTTCTTGGTATAATTAAAGCAAACCTGTTCCTGGTTGCATTTATAGTGCTAGCCCTGTGGTACATTTATAGTGCTAGCCTTTGATATGATCTCTATCTCATAAGCATGTTTTGGAGAGCAGCATGCGTCTGTTTTATTTTCAGACTTATATGTAACCTTTTCAGGTCGTTAGGGGAGATGGAGAGGGAAGGCAAAACTGACTCCAGTCAGAGCTGTAGAGTGCCAGGAACCTTGCAAAAATGAATAACTGCTTGCTTTAGCAGCTCACACAGTTCTTGAGGTGCAGAGAAGGTTTTTCCACCCTCTTCAACTCAGCCTCTGTGGTCCAGAAGGCAAGGTGACTTGAGCACTGAGTCTTCTGACACTCCAGTCATACTCTCCAGCTGGGTGACTTCCTAGTTGCTGATCCAGACCTGTGATTAAAGGGCATTATCTCATAATATATAGTTTGTTCTAGAGGTTTGTCTAATGCAATTTGTATAATGCATAATCATCCCTGTCTCACTTATCTAATGTGAGTGGAAAATAACTCAAGTTATGAAATTTGCAAGAGAGGCTTGTGGCCACAACATTTTTTAAAATAAAAATGTTTGATGATTATTTATGCTTTTGTTCTCCATTATGCAGATTGTCTGATGATAAATGAATGCTTTTTTTTTTATGTAGGCAAACCGAAAACATATAAGACATGAAATCCTCTACCCTGCATAGCTCTAGCTCAACAGTAAACTTTAGTGAATGTTTGTATCTTCGATTCCTTTTCTGTGAGTTGTCATGGAGAGCGGCAGCAATTGCTACTGCTGAAAAAAATATAATACTCCCTAGTTATGTTGACTCCCTAGTCACTCCCTAGTTGTGTCAAATATACTGTTAAAATAATGTTAGAAGTACTTTGGATGCAGGCGCTTAGGTAGAAATACCCCCATTTACCTTTCAGTAAGTTTCACAACCAAGAAGCTGTCTCTGCACTGCCTCTATTTAGAGAGTGATTGTCTCTTATGCTGTTTACTGGGTTTCTTCTGCTTTTAGATTTCATGGTACATCCCACCTCCCTCCTTGCTGAACAAACCTTAATGTTCTGTGCTGGGAATCGGGAAACTCTTCAGCTCCTGCATGGCTAAGTTATGCCCATGTGTTGCGGCACATACCTTGTGCGCTCACTGGATGGCAATTGGACTGTAGCTTCTTGTGTGTCTGCCTCTCTCACTTCTTAGAGAGAAGCGCTCCTTCCCTTTGACTTGGACTCATGTGCAGCAAATTTGCTGTTCCCTGTTGACCAAGGATTTCTTTGATGACAGTTTTGATACTGTCAAGGAAACAATAGCAATAGCTTTCTTATATCTCTGGCACATTATAGGCAGTTCATCAACAGGAACAGCAAATGCATCCTGTTTAAAAATGCCGTGTTGTATCAAGTATTGAACATCTCTATTCATCTATATTATTTGATTAGGTCAAACTGATTAGTTTTATGTCATTTTATGGGTTTGTGTATGAGTTCTGTCCTTTGACAGTAAGATGAAAATCAGTGAGAGCAAAGCTGTTTAATGCATTCAATCTATGCCATTCAATGCTATTGATATGCATTTTATACAGACCCACCTTAACTGAGTGTGTTAAGACTGACTTCATTTTCTTGCAAACCATTCTGTTTCACCATAATGCTGTACCATCTCACCATTTTTACATAATAGGTGCTCTTGCTTCATACAATTTTTGTCAATTTTTCCAAAAATCTTGTCAGGCCAAAGTTAAAGCTCAGTGGTGTTCAAAAGTCACCTGGAAATCTTCTAAGCACTTGTACTTTTTTTAATAAATTGCAGTAAGTCTAGAAATAGCATGAGAAGCAATATTGTGTCATTAAGGGCTTCGGTGACAGGTAGAACACAGGAAGATGAAGGGGAGGATGGACTAACTGTTGGAGTCCAACAGTAGTGGGAACAGTTAGGATCCTTTTCAGGAGCACTACCTTTGCTCTTGGATGAATTCTGGTTTCTTAAGTGTTAATACTGCCAGTGATTTGAAAAACACAATATTCACTCCTCTGTCAGACAACTGCATGAGGCAGCATGATTTCATACTCACCCAGTTCTTATGAATTCAATAAAGTTTATACTGCAGATAGTGTTGCTAAATATTTGGCAAAGTTCTGACTAACACTCTTTCACAGAAGCAGTTCTGACAGGGGAAGCCAGGTGATGCTACTAGTCATTTATATTGTCTGTTTTTTAGTTCCCTATCCAGTAGATACTGATTCCTTTAAACTTTACAGGGAAGTTGCAGTGGAGGATGTAGGAAACAAGTAGAAGAAGATAGTAGTCTTATGAGGAGAAGGTAATAGCTTTGTGACTACTATCTCTGGTTACATTACCTACATATCTTACTGGTTTGATAATGAATATACAGAAACAAAAAATTACATTGCAAAAATTGGATAATATTGAGATGGGTGGTTATATGAGGTAACATCTACAGGAAGGGTCAAGAAAAACTGTGAATCAGTTTGACATGTGCAGCAGAATCGAACCTTTTTATCTGCTTATGTATGTGTGAATGTAAGTTAAAAGCAAAGTATTTTTAAACAGCTTCCTCCAATTTTTCAGCTACTGAGACAGATCATATATTTCTTTTAAAGTTCTATTTAAGCTATTTTCAAATTACAAGAGATAAGGTAAGGGAAAAAAAAGCTATAGCTATTTTTTCCACTGAGGTTTTGATGATTCCATTGAAGAAATCAGGCAGTGACACATAGAAAGAGAGCCGTGTATACAAATAAATCATTCTTGACATATCCCTTGGGCAGTTGGCTTTCTTATGCTATGCAGTGTGCTGGGACGTACTATTATTATTTCCCATGTGATTATATGTGTGCATATGCTGTCACTTTCCATTGCTGGAATAAGCTGTTTGAGCTGGATTGTTTCTGTGTTTAAATATTCCCTCTTTATTCATCAATGGAAAGTTGATTTGATGCAAATTAAGGCCTTACTGAATTTGATCAGCAAGTAAAAATATAATCTTTTTTCCTCCATCCTGTCTCCAGTTATACAGATAACGGGAGTAAAAAACCACTTAGGTGATACCTTAGATGTTGGAAGTGGTGTGAAGTAAAATGGAAAAAGTGCAGCTTTAGCTGTCCATTTCCAATTTGAAAGTGAGTGTTGGCAGCTAGCACTGAAGCCCAAAGCATTTGTGTGAACATTCATTATCTCCCCACTTCTAGATCTAGGGAAAGATGCCTTGCATGAAGCAGTGGGAAAGGTCTTTCATAAATCATCATATGATGCCCTCTGCAGTTTTCAGTGAGATTTTGTTTGTGTCTTTCTGTCCTTCTGTTTCTTCTGCTTAGAGCCTGGCAAGGTAATGATACTTGCACTGTATTAAATCAGGACAAAGATCTCTGTGACTCCTGATAACAATCCTATCTGGCTTGTCCTGAAGGGAGGAAGAATCTGGTTACATCTGTTTGTGAACCTTCTTCTATCCTATTCCTTTTGACAGTTATTATTTCTCAGTTACTGCAGGTGCTTGTTGTATGGGCAAACACAGTGTTTAGCATCCCTGTCAATAGAGGGGTACTAATCATTTTGTGACTGGTTGATTATCCTAGTAAATATTACTGAAATATGGCTGATCAATTTTTTTTTATTTTTCACTGGATGTTTCAAGATGAGTATTGCTGCAAATAGCCTACAAGTTGGCTGCAGTGAGAGAGAGGCAGGTTTTTAACACAGCAACTCCTGTTTGTCTTGAGGTGGCTGTGTTGTTTTGCTGCCACTAACCACTAAGGTGTGGGGTAGGAAAAGAGAGGAGATTTCATCACCCTGATTCAAGCATTTCATTAACTAAGCACAACCAAGGCTCTATTGGACAAAGTCGTATATCTGATATTGGCTTCTGGTAGTCCTGCTTTGTCACCCTCCCATCATTTCCCCGCTTGTGTTGCTCCCTTTGCTATTTTGCTACAAAGCCTTCTACAGCTGTGCTGTGAATTGGATTTGGAAATGGATGACTTAAATTTTCCTAGCTCACATGCTTTTTAATTAGAACAAAAGTGCTTCTCATGAAACCAAAGCCAAATTCGGAGAATGGCCTTCTGAGGAACCTTATATAGTAAGTGGAGAGAGCGATTCCTCGATAATGTTCCTTCTACTGCAGAGGGAACTAGCTGGAAGTTGACTGGTGTGGGAGTACTGTGTAGAATGATATTTTGGGGGGAGCCCTAGCTCTGAATTGCCTTTCTTTGTAGACTTTAATATGGATTTTGTTCTAACAAGCTTTTCTACGCCTACAGAACACATAGGGTCCTGTGCAAACCAAGTTGTTATCAATGGCACTGGCACAAACTGGATTTTTTACTTGCAGTTACCCATTTTACATTCACTGATGCCTGCTCTCTTTGTGCTTTATGAGAGGAAATACTGCAGCTTAAAGCTATTTTGTGTTTCTCCTTTAGAAGCTCCCTATGCCTGAAACTTCAGAGATTTTCCTCTTCCCCTGGCACTTGTAACGACTTTTTCTATCCACAATTAATAGTCACTGTGCTTTGGCTGCAGCTGCTTCAGAGCCCGCTCACTGAGCTGATGCTTTGAGCAGAGGAAGAGTGAGAAGTCACGGCCTGAGGGGTTGCCTTCAAAACGCACCTAGCACTTGGCTGATATACTTCAATCAAGTTTACTTCAAAGTATCTCTGACTTTTGCGTGCTGCAAAGGCAGTGTTAGTTATCATGATGTCAGATGTGCATGCTGGATCCGACTCATTCAGACTTCAGAGGGTTATTTCAGCCTTCTATTATTAAAGTGTTTAAAAATAAAACATGGCTTTGAGCTGCTGTCCAAGGTGAGGGGATGGTGAATACACCCTTCCCTGCTGGAGAGCCCACAGATTCAGCTCTTCTCACATTGTCACAAAGAGGTGAAGAAAACTGTGTGGTTTCCTTTTTCTTTTATTCACAATAATAAATTATCAGGCACTTTGACATGTTATGATATCATTTGCTAAAAGGAAGACTGCATTTTACTGTATGTGCTGCAGAAGGTACATAGGATCTCCCTAGTAAGTGACATTATGGGTACATCCTAATCAATGGTAACTTTAAATCAGATAGCAGCATGTCTTCTGGTTTTGCTTTCCCCTTTTTTCTTTAACTGTAGGACCTGTCCTGATACAGCAGAGGCAGAGAGAGAAAAATTTTCTTATAGAAAAGGAAACTGTTTTAAGATTACAAATGTTAGTACATCAGAATATATATAACAGGTTTTCTTGGAAGCATGAAATGTGCATGTATACATGTCTGTATACAAATTGTATTCAAATTACAAATTGTAATTTGAAATGCTTTGGTGTATGATATATAAAATATATATTGCCACTTCAAACACATGTTACAGAATTTTCTGCAAAGAGGGTATGGGGAAAGAATAGAGAAATACCACTTTAACCCTTATGGTTTTGTGTGTTTTGATGCCTTAACAAATAATTTGGAAGAAATTATTCAACTTTAAATATATTTCTGCCAAAGCCTTCTAAACAGAAAGGTGATTTAATTTTATGTCTAGCCCTAAGCATGTGTCTTAAGGGACCATTGCAGAATTGTATGTTTTGCATAACTCATTATTTCATAATTTTATTATTTCATAATGAGTATCACAGTGAGTCAACTGAAGTATGAAAGCATAAAAAGCAAGCATTTCAATACCAAAAGGAAAATGCACAGTCAAAGCAAGTATTTAAACTTCTTCCTTTATTATTTGTTTACACGGAAAATGGAGCAATAGATAAGAGTCAAGCAGGATTGAAACCAGGTGGACACCATCTCTTGTTATAAGAAGCTTTTTCTAAATGGTATCTTATATGTACATTCATAGTCAGAGACAGAAATGTTTCCTTGCCTCCTTTTAAATTTGTTTTGTTTCTGTTGTTCATTTAATTTCTTAAGTTTCAGGCCCTTTCTGAAGTGTTCGTTCCCAGAATGGCAACTTCCTTACCTCTATGGTCTCATGAGTAAGGGATTCCAGTTGGTGTCACAGTATTGTGTCTGTATCACGCCTCTGCTGTGAAGCACCCTCTGTGGAGTACAAAACTTACTACTGAATTATCTTTGTCAACTGTAGTAAAGTACTCTGAGCCAGATGCTAGCATGACACAGGCATTTGTGTAGTTTTTTTGAGGGCTGGAGCATGCCCTGTATTCTATTTAACTGTTGCATAGGATGTGCTTTTCAGTCCCTACACCTGCAGACTCCTCGTTTTATGAACTTTCTAAATGACAGTCCGTCATGGGTGGCTTGCAAGCCGAGATTAGGTAGAGCCCACTGCTCTGTAAAGTGCCCCTTTTGCTGCAGTTTTCTTTGTTCCTGGCTTCTCTGACCATCTTTTACTCTTCACAACTCCTCAGCCTATCAACCATTCCCATTTCATTAAGAACACCTGCAAGAAGAACACAGTTTTGGAAAGGACTGTATAAAAAACAGGGATTTGCTGTATGTCAGGAAAATGGTTACTTTTACCCTCTTCCTGCCCAATCCCATATTTTAAGAAGGAGTGCCTGAAGGTGAGGAGAAATAGCCTGTCTGACAACAAATAAACACGCCCTTTTGACCTGCAGAGGTGAAAAGGACTGAGAAGGTTCAGGGAGGGCTATCTCGTGATCGTCTTCTTAGCTTTGAATAGTGAAGTACAGAGACTCCTCAGTCATCTTTTTGAGTAGCGGCAGATGAAACAAGGGAAGCAATGCTGTTTTAGCATTATATGATGTATATAAGAAGTTTAATGAATTTCTTCCTTTCCATTGTCTTCCTGCTGAATTTGGTGTACAGTCAGAAATGCCACCTCCAACCCAACAAACCTTGAGAAAGGTGACAATAGGATAATAAAGGGTGTTGCAACTGTAGTAGCTTTTGATGAGATTTTTTGAGCTGAACATTTCTGATCTTCTTAGTTCATTTAGCATGCTCAAAAAGCTTTCTTGGTGTATGCTGTCTCAAAGGGCAAGAACGTGTTTTGCATATTTTCTGTTCTGCAGAAAGGAAGGCACCTAACCTTCTAATGTGTTTTGATTGCTGTTAAATATTTGTAAGCAGGTGGAGGCAATCTATATAAGGGAGGTAGTGAAAAGACTCCCTTGAAAGAGAAAGAAATTTCATGTAATTATGATAAATGTATGGAGGAATTTTACTTTACAGTTAAAATGAAAAATTAATGCCACTGAACTTAAGAACTTTTAAACATCTGAAAGCAAATTTAAAATTCAAACCAAACAATGTTGCACCACTGTACTACAAAAATATGTGCCAAAAATTGAAGTTTCTTCTAGGTCTCTACAGCAAACATTTTTACATTGCAAAAGTAAAAGCACTGAACAGAAGGATTCCTGCAGTTATCATCTGCCTGATTTTTCAGATATTATTTCTAAGCCCATTTTAACTCCACTAAAGGTATAGATAATTAATCCCTATTTTCTGTGTGAAAAGCAAGAAACAAAAGCCATAGCAGTTTAACTCACATATGAACCTGCCTGTCAAGACTGGGGCTGTTTTCTGGCCCTCTTATGTGATGTTCAGGGTTGAAGGACGATGAGAGTAAAGCAACTAAATACTTTAATTAGAATTCTGAGAAGTCCTGAGGCATTTGTTCATAAGTCAGACATCCTTTCCCTTTGGAAGTTTTACCAACTGAATTAAGTGAGAAAACAGAACGCTGTCTGCCGTGATGGACACTCACTTTTGTAACAGGGGAGGGAGTTCATCAGCTACTGAATTTTCTCCTCTTTCAATGCAAGCAGTACAGATATTTTTGTTTTGTTTTGTTTAGGAAGATGCATTTTGTGTATGTGNAGTTCATCAGCTACTGAATTTTCTCCTCTTTCAATGCAAGCAGTACAGATGTTGTTTTGTTTTGTTTAGGAAGATGCATTTTGTGTATATGTAGATTGAGGTTATAAAAATAAAAGGGAAAGTAACACAAATCCTTTTTAATTATAAGCATAACATTTAAATTCAGGACTTAATATAGGTTTAGGTACGGTAAATTGTAATAGCAGCTATGTAGCACTATGTATTTTAGAAATATTGATATAATGGAGAAAACATGAAGAAGCTCTTTGAAGAAGAGAGTTTAGCTTTTTGTAATTGGATGATCTATAGTTCCTTTTCTTTGAATTCAGTGGTATTTTACCTGGGGCACACAGGGGAGGATTAGGCTTTGTTTACAGTTTAGTAGTGAAAGTGGGAAGTAACCAATTTAAACTGGGTTAAACAAGGAAAGGTGATGGCAGTATTACTTACTTAGACTAATTCTTCTGAAAAGTGAAACAAGTGACCAGCAAGGGTACTATGGAGCCACAGCAGGGGAAGGGAGTGAAACTATCATTCTGTCCTCCTGTTAGTAAACTCATTTAACTGCATTAATTGTCAGTTTCATAACTTTTAAAATATGCAAAGATTAAGAGGGGTGCTGTGCCAGTTCGCTAATGTTTGTAAAAAATGCATCATGGCCCAAGAAGGGATTTTCTTATGTTACTGTCACTTTTGCTCTCAGCAGCGTGTTGTTTCTCTAAACATCCTACTGTCAGCTCTGAGGTCTTCTGAAAAGCTTCACATGTGAGTGTATGCATTAAAACACCTTCTGAGCTTCTGATGAATGAGTTGTTACTTGAAAATCCAGTCTTGTTGGTAAGTCTCTGGGGAGACCTTCAAAACTCATGTTCTCTGAATCTTGATGTCTAGCTTGAACAGTAGCAAGCAAATCCAAGTTTGCTTCCACTAAATAAAATTGTGCTAGTGTAACAGTGTACCACTGGTCCTCGGGGTTATAAGCACTCTTTAAGTCATCATATTTCAAAGATCTTTTTCTCTTAAGCTTTTCTTTGCACTGATTCTCTGAGGCAAAATATTTCTTAATTTGTATTTAAAATAAAAGGTTTTGCTCATTACAGTGCTTTGTAAATCTAGTATAGAAATTAATTTGTAGGCTTTCAATTAACTGGTTGTATTTCTACCACATATATCTGTATTTTAAGTAGAAAGAAGTAAGCGGCCAGTCATTCAACCAAATAGAGTGGCTCTGAAGGTCAAATTAAGACAGTACATTTGTTTCATGACCTGATAAATTTGTTTTTGATGAAAAATTGTTTTGATCTGGCTTTAACAATACATTGGAAATTTTTTTTTAAATGTGACCTTATATTACATTTCACTTTTAATGCCTGACTTAGCAGAATTCTTTCTTTTGACATAATTTTACAGCTACAAATGGCCTAAGATGCAACAAGCAGAAACTGTCCTGATGTGCTTTGGGGTCTGAGACAAACATTTTGATTTGGAAGTAAAAAATCTTAATGGACATTCAAGGACATTTAAAGAAAGTGATGCAGTCTGACCCAAATAAAACAAAAATATTATGGGAGAGAAATTACCTCCTTACATTTTTTTTGAGTGAAATTTTAGAATAGTATAAATATTCAAAAATGTTGAATTTTCACTCCAATGTAAATATCGTATTTAACATTTCAGACTTTCCAGATATGATGTAAAGTTTACATCTGTACTTCCTCTCCTCAAAATGAAGGTAACTGATCAACAAATCTAACCAGAATTGCTGTCATTATAAAATCTGTCTTAAGAAATCTACTCTCTGTGTGGGAAGCACCTGTAAGTTGTTTCAATGGGATTAGTATCCCAAGTGCGTTAGATATGAAATTGGGGCCATCTTCTCAAATGTTAGTGTCCACACAAACGTTGTTACACAATGTTTTTAGGCTTAAAATTGCCTAACACTCTCCATCTAGTATAAAGAGAAGCTAGAAAGTAGGAACATGAATTCATACTGTAAATGTGTGAGAGAGTCTATTTTGAGGAGTCCTGGTCAGCTTAAACAGAACAAAGCCCTTAAAATTCCCCAAATGGGGCTGTTCTGGGTAAGGAGGATGTGCACATCTCCTGACACACTAAGGAGTGTAACTGCTTACAATTGTAGACACAATAAGGAGTCATCTGGTAATTTTGGACACCTCCAAACACTAGGGAGTGATCTTTTAGATCATAGTGTTTGTTGTTTTGAGGACTGTGAATCACATTTGGTGTCTAAGACATCTAAATTTCACCTCATGAACCTGGGAACCTTGGAAAAGTGGAGTTAATTAGTTAAGGAGAAATAGAAAACACTCAGCTACCAACTCAAGAAAATGAAGTAGTGCTAGATTTTCAACATAAGCTTATTTCCCGCTAACTTCGATGAGATTTATTAGTCCTGCAGTAATGGGAACTTACAAGATGTAAGAAAATATCCTTTATTAAGACTCCTTTCAGATAACTTCTAGTCTGGTCAAGGTTTCATAACACTTTCCATTCAAAGAGGATGGCTGCATGCACATTTTAGATACAGTAATTGTATTATCAACTATGTAGCACTGTATATTTTCAAAGCATTTCAAAACACATTTTCATAGTATTATATGCGGTTTCAGCTGCCCTATCTCAGCACTTAAGAAACACACATCAAAGAGTTCTAAATTCATCCAATCCTACCAGCTCTGTTGCCCCCTTTCTATATAATTAACTTAATCTTTCAGGGAAAGTTGACACATGTAGTCAATTGGTTACAGGGATTTTTAAGATCCTTTTTCATGTTCTTCTAACAGGCTAGTAACTATTGCAAAATCTAACTTCAGAAATTTTCTACCTGTACTGACAGTTCCTTATTAAATTCAAAGTGCTTATATGCTGATTAACTTCTGATTAAATCCTTGTTTTCTGGAACACCCCAGATAATTTATCTAGACAGTTTCTTTTGCAGTCAAATATTAAGAGGGAGTAATTCACTGAGTTATGTGCATTTATTTGGAATAACAGTGATTTGATCAGCAATATTTCCAGGATTCCAGATGCTAGCAACATAAACTACAATAAAAAGCTATTACAGTTCAGTTTGTATATTTTTTTCCTCACATTTAGCTGCTTTCATACATTATTAGTTTAGCAGTGAAATTTACAGGCACCTTGAGAATCAAGCAGCTACCTAGTATGGAGTGTGAAACCTGCTCTTAGTGACTGCTGGCATCTTGACTGATGTGCTGTTGCGGTAAAAAAGTGGTATATAGATAGTTCACTCATGAAGGAAGAATCTTTACTCAAGAGTTTTTACAAGGCCAACTAGATATTAAGGAGAAGGTCATGTAAAGAAAATTGGTTCACTGGAAATAGCATGATCATCTGCAGAAAGAAATCATGGACTTTGCATGACTGATTGCCAAAAGGGAGAATGCAGGAGGGCTACAAGATAAAAGGTTTAGTATCATCACAGGGAAATGATGGTGGGCCAGATGTCGCTTGTGACCCACTGCTTAGAATCTAGACTAACTTTTGAAATTGCTGAACCTGTTTGGGTTTCTATCCCCCTGATTTTCAGTATCACAGAGCTATTTCTGTTCAGTGCTTTCTGGAGGGCACATAGCTATCTCTGTTTATCACCACTTATTCCTGCATTCCAGTAGGAGAAGCATCCAAGGGGATGCCAGGGGAGGTGAGAGGGTATTTGACTAGGTCTGTTAGCTGACCCTTGGCTCACAGAATCACCATAAGTAAACCTTTCCAGCTGGCACCAGATGAACAGCTACAATGAAGGACACACGTAGGACTGTTGCATTCAGTGGAATTAGTCCAGGCTCACAGTAACTCAAGTAGCCTGTTGTTGACAATAGCATGGCTGTTGTTGCTATGAGAAACCAACCACATATTGGCCAGAGGGAAAGATTGCAGATTAAATATTTATGTTATGTTTACTTACCTTTTCATTAGGAAAGCAAGCAAATTAATTGCCTATGACATGGTCATGTTAAAGATGAGCTAATGTATTCTTTTATTGTTCCTAGTGAATATCTCTTTAGATATACTCTTAAAACATCAAAAAAAGGAGGATCTAGAGCCAGTAGCAATGGCATATTTTCAGCTACATATATATTTTCCAGAGAGGGATCCAAGCTTCTAAACAACAGCTCTTTCTCTCTGTCCTTTGTTGTGGAGTGTACAAGAACAATTCCCAAAGCTATTGCACTGACAGAAGGAAACACATGTTTAATTTCATGTTTTCCAGCTATGGTAATTGTGATAAGCTCTTTCCTCACAAATTTTCAATATTAACTTACCATGCCTGTGCAATGGCACAAGCCTCTGCTCTTACTAATGTGTCATTAGTGGTCAGAGTCTAAACTACATGTCCCACTCTAGTCTTTCTATGGGAGGTAGTAGATGTTTATGGAAAACCTGTTTTTTGACTGTGTCACAATTGACTGCCAAAAGATGTGTGAATAGCTATTATGTTACATAGATACTGATGATCAAGGCAAATATTCTGCCTGTGTTCCATTTTTCCCCCATCTAGGCTGTCAACTTGAGGAGTTGGGATGCTCCTCCCAAGGGAAACACTGTACAGAACCATCTGGCTGAAGGTCAGGTCTAAGAAAATGAATGACAGTTGTTTGTGGTGCATTTCTACACTGCTGTGCTAAGAATAGTTCGATGCAAAGGTCCATTGCAGCTCCTATTTGTAGTCATGTTCCCTTGGGTAGATGGAATTCTATTTTTCTGTTTCATTCCAATACCTGGCATTGCTTTTGAAGGCCCTGATGGATTCTTCCTTATTCTTTAGTTCTTTCTCAGTCTACCAAGTTGAGAAAATAAATAAAATTTTGAAGTCTGGGATTTATTTCCTGTTTCAGTGAGTGTGTGTAAATCTGTGATACAGTTCTCAAACCACAGAGTGGGTTACTGTATTGTCTCTGATTTTTCTCCTTATTAACAGTGTGGGCTGAAAATGCAAAAAAAATTAAGAACTACACAGAATATACAAACACACACAAGAACACTCCTATACACTCAGAACAGGAGGAACTTCAGAATATTTAGAACTGTGCCTCCTGGCATTCTTATCCATGACTTCGAACAACTGCCCAAATTACATGTATCAAAGAAACAGATAATTCTGAAGAAGTGCTACTTCAGTACTGCGTGTTGACAACAAGCTTCTGAACTAAATCAAAGCGCCCTATTTGTAGGTAACTCATTAAAAAAAAATAGTACAACACTGATTTGAAAAAATATTTTATTTTTCTGTATCAAGTATGTAAACCTTCCTTTCTTTCCTAACTTGGGACTTAATTCTCTCCCTTCCATAAGCTGTTTAGCGCACATATGATAAACAGCTCTCAAATCTACCCTGAGGCTTAGAATAAATTAATTCTGAAGATCAAAATGAAGCTTCTAATCAAATGAATGCCATTGATTCAAAACATTTCTGCTGGCATTTCGTCAGCTTGCATTGCATCTAAGATAAAAATATTAACACAGGTTGAATAAGGCTGTGTTTACTTTTTCTTTTGTGCTCAGCTACATTATTTGGTATAATTATTAGTACTATTGTTAGAAATTAGGAGTCTTTTTATGAAATTAAAGTTTGGAAATAGCTACGACTTTATTCAGTCTCCTATAAGTCATTCCAACTGGTAATTTAAAATATGGCCATGTCATAGTCTTAGAAGTACCTTGTGGAGAGATGGGTAAGTTTTATTTTACTGACCTTCTCTGTTACACCAACCTGTCCACATGTGCCTGGTTTACAGTGACAAATGAGTGCTTTCAATTTGACTGGTCTGATATATGGAGAATTTCCAATGACTTGATGCATAGATATCACCTGGATTTAGTTTAATAAACACCTCTATCATGCTGATAGCTTTATGGAGAAATTTAGCAGGGACATAGCAATATGGAGCTTTCTCACATACACAGTCACCATTTTGAACTTCATTTCAAGCTTACTTCTGAAGTAAGTGTCTAAGAGAGTATTAATTAATGATTCATAGACCAGCACATCGCTGCATGTCTGCATATCTTACAAGCTTGCAGTGAATACATTTGTTGGACACATAAATTACATCAGCCTTTCCAAATTTGCTTTGAATAAAAGAAAGATCTTAAGGTCTCTGTCTTAAGCCAAATCTTGGATCATGTAACAACGGATTTCAGATTTTTTGTTGTTGCTTCTTCATAAAATTTAGTACACCTACTAGCTGCAGAACAATAAATACAGCAGCAGTCTGTGCACATTGAGTGAGCTTGCACACACTGGAACGCAGAGTCAGCATCACATTACCAAAATCAATGTGTTTGTTCCTGGGTCAGCAAGATTCTTAAGCATGTGCCCCATTGAAACCTCTGAGTCGCCACATTGACTTCAAAAGGATTGCACACTCACCCTCTTAGATGGCCTGACATTGCCAGGCTAGGTTACTTTTTTTTGGCTTACTTTCACGTTTCCCCAGTTCTATGACATTTGGTTTGTTTCTGGTCTCAATTCTAACAGCAGCAAACACCATTGCTTCATACTAAGATATTCTGTTATTATACCAGTGCAGCTGCATTCATAATCAGGTCTTGTATGGTGATGATCAGCCACTGAAGGAGTACAAGCCTGAATCAGCTTATATTTTTGGAAGAGTGTCACTGATATCGTCTAGCATTGCAGGCAGACTGAATTTGAATGAAATGAGGGGACGATGCCTTTGCCTGTGCAGGCTGTTGCTGCTCTGTCACACAGATGGGTGTATGTGTACCACACCAAGCCTTATCTAATGGCCTGCTGCCTCTCTGGAGTGCCTTATAAATGCATGCTCAACTGATAAATGCTCTTCTTTTTCTGTTGTATGTAGATTGCCTTATTTCCTTCTATTGTTGTTCATGGGCCTAAATTGTCAAATGTGTCGCTTCTGGTCCCCATGTGCATCAGCTGATGTATGTAGGTTTTATGTGACCATATCTTGCATGAACCAATCTCTGCAGCCAAAAAAAAAAAAAACACCCACGTATATCCAAATGTTTTAATATCTGGCTCTTTTTACACAGAATTTTGGCTAATTTTGTTTGAACAAGGGAAGAACCTCATGTGCCAAACCAGATATGGCAGTGTCACATTGTGGCCATTTCAGCCTCTTGCGATGTCCATATTTCAATACCACAGAACCGCAGAAAACAAACACAGTCATGTTTTCATATAGTCAGATAAATAAAATGAAGTAAGGAAAATAGCTCAGCCAGTACGGGTAATAACTTTATGGTTTCCTATTCTGGTTATCTGGTGTGGTCGTTGGTTTATAAAAATGAGTGATGTAATATACCAGCAGTCAGTCATTCTAGGGTGTGCACAGGTCTATCTAAAAGAGCACAAAAACCTTCCCAGCTTTCTTCATCCTCAGTTTCTAACATATGAGTATTTGGATCATTAGCAAGTAGTATATAAGAAATAATGTAATTATAGATGTTTAAATAATTTTCTGGTAATAGCCAGCATAATTTTTCATACATTTGGGATAAAAGTCTTAATGAATGTGAAGCTGTGAAACTTTGATTTTCACACTGTTGCTCATCATATCTGAAGCACTGTATCTCTTGATAGCATGCTAGTAGTTGAAATGTTTAACGAAAACCCTGCAAGGGGCATGGGTAATACAACTTTATCTTTTAAATGCAGACTTATATGCAGTGAGCAAAACTCTGTCTCAACTGGCCTGACATATACTACAGCTGGGGACACAAGTGTCTATAAACCTGTTCTTTACAAAAGTACACTCAAAACCTGTTTCATAGTGGTAGTCTCTTTGGTTCCCAACTTCTTGCTGTCCACAACTTCAGAGTCAAGCTTTTAGAATATGTTTTCAGGCTATAAAGTGCATTGGTTCTGCAGGATGCCCATTGCAATTCAGCTCAAATTTTCATAGCTTTTTGCTTGCAGAGCGCCTCCCATCCTGGCACTGTAATTATCTGTATCCGAAGAGTTATCTGTTCCCTACTCCTCTACGTTATGAATAAATTACAGTGAACTTATGAAAAAGAAAGGCCCCAGAATAAGGAGACTTCTGTAATGGCAACTGTTCAACACACCCTCTTAAACTAGGTAATGATTTAGCCCCATGTAATGTAGAGAATTTTCTGAACTCCAGAACATTTTTAAGGGTTGAGCCAAAAAAAGAAATCTGTAACTGGCAGTGTGGGTAACTGTAAGAGCTGCAATAGGATATTATATAATGAAAGAAACAGTATATAAAACATTAATCGAATGAAAAAAAAAATCCAGAAAGCTGTGACAGCAGGGCATAAACTCTGGAAGCACTAACATAAAGTTTCCTATAAATCCCATGCAGGAATGGAGATAAAAGTCAGATGGAACTGTTTGTACAAACTGAGATTTCTACTGTTTATATTTTCCATAAAACTAAAGAGCTTTGTCAGATTCTCACATTCATGTTTCCTACAGGGAGCCTGGGCAAACAGCCCCCACTGGAGCAGTCCTATGTTCTGCTTATCTCTTTCTCTGTTGAGTATCCTCTGTTCCCATTGCAGGAGGTGCTCAACATTTCACTGAATTGAGCCTGGAAAGCTCCATATATTTGACTCTGGTTGAGATCCAGCCACTCTTTTAATTTATTTATTTATTCATTTGTCTTTGTAGAAATAGTATTGGTGCCAGCTGTGCAACATGGAAAAAACCCCACCCCTGCTTTGTCACATTCTGTGTCTAATTTCTTCTGGAGAGAAGCTTGTTTTGAGTGAGTGCATGGCCAGGCCATTTGTCTGAAGGCCAGTTTTTGTTCTGGGTTGGCAGTATAGTATTTTTGAGAGCTTACCCCCCACTATCACTGCAGCTGCACCTGGCAAGAGGAAGCAACCCACAATCTAAAAAGCTCTTCAGAACAATGATGTCTGCTTCTCTTTTGACAGGTTAATTAATTGCATGCCATTATATTTTGTGTGTGGTTTTGGATGGTTTTGATACTTTCAAGTGTGTTTCCCAGTAGGGTTTGAAAAGCCTGATGCATTGTCTGCCTGTCTGTCACTTCAGATGGTGCTTGATGCAGAAGGAAGAGATTGAGAGGAAAAGAAAGGGAGAGAGTACATTGGGGTGTTAGAAAATCTTACCCGCTCTGGAGCTGGGATAAAGTCATGATTATGGCTGACAGGGAAACAAAAATCTTTCTTCATGAAATGTTGGGGATTTGAAGTCTGTTGCATAGTCCTTTGAAAGGCAAGAACAAGTCCACTTGTTAGAGAGTTTAACATGGTCTTTCTCCCTCCATTTGAGCACACAAACCTCCAGCTACTGGCTTTTTTTGGTGTAAAACCTCTTTTATGGGACGGAGCCAGGAGAGAGCAGAAATTAAATGATCTCCTGGAGAGACTGGAAATCCTAAGAGAAATTTCATGTAGAGTTCTGTGAATAACTGCAACTTTTCACCTCTTGGATTGCATTATTTTAGAAATTAATGCAGTGGTATGCAAATGATGTGCTAGAACTAAGGGAGTTGACCAGACATTATGAATTTTCAAACTGGAACATTTCCAGAGGTTCTGTAGCTCCCCTTTACATCCTCCCACCCAGAAGTATATTGAGACTTATGAGATGAGGAAGTTTGACATTTTTGAGAGTTCTTGAAAGATCCACTGCCACAGAAAATTTTAAAAGACACTAGTGCTGTATTCATGTGTTAAGAGTATCTTGGGTAAACATGGTAACATAGCAATGTCCACATTCAGCAAAAAGGGAAATAATGTTAGAAATGTGTTATTCATATGCAAGTGTATAGGTTTGGAGGGCATCTGTTATATGGCCTGAGACAGGAGCTTTGTCTCAGACAAGAATTTGCCAATGAAAGGGATATGCACTATGTAGTCCTTCCAAACATTTTTAGTAATATAGAAATATTCTGGAATTGCTAACAACTGTTATCAATCACTGTTTTTGTGTACAACTGTATGCGTACCAGTGCAGAACGCATGTCCTGACATTGAGGGTTCAGCTTCACAAAAATGAAGCAGGTGCAAATGAGCATATTTGGATCAGGAGATAAAAACAAACCAAAGCACAACAGACTTACCCGAACACCCTAACATGTAACTGGTTTTCTGTAAAGAATTTTTTTATTGCATCTAGCAATGTCAGAGGAATGAGAGGTCCAAAGGTCTGGGAAGCAACCAGCCTCCATGAGGCATGCGAGAGACAAGTTTTTTTCTATCTGAACTTCAATGATTTTCATCTCTGTCATATATGAGGAAGCTAGAAATAGTAATTTTTGTCACACTGGGACATCTGGGGCAGCATTGTGGCCTGCCTGCCCTTGCCATGATGAGATGGAATTGAACTCACAATCAGGAAGCACTGGAGACACCTGGGATGCAAAATCATAGCCAACACAGTACAGATGTTATCACGGATCATTCTGTAGTACTTGACCTGGATGGATGAAAAATACCTTTTACAGGTGAGTTTCTTTATTATTAATTGTAATCTAGCAAGTAATGGGTGTTTTCATTGTTCTTCTCCAGAGAAGAGGGGAGTAGATTTGCAGATGGTAGTCACTACCGCTCTTGAGAAATAAGATGACTGTAGTTTCTTGCAATGTTAAAAATCCCGTTCATAACAACATTCTTCTGTTTGTTGAATGGACATGCTACTCCCAACCTTACTACTTCCAGTGAGTCCCGCAGCACATTAATCTGACTCCAGTCACATCCTGTCTCTCCCTAGGGACATACACATAATTGCACTGAGGCAGGTGCACCAAAGGTGCCTGTAACAAAACTGCAGGTCAAACACGATTGTCAAGCCCCAGATCCATGAGCCACACGCCTGCATCCAGGCCTGAATGCAGGGGGTTGTGTCATTTATCTGTGTGGCAGTCCAGAGGCCTACAAGGTCACTTCCAGGGTGAAAATCAAAAACAATACTTAATCTGGCTCTGGAAAACATAAACAGACCAAAATACTTGGGTGCATACCTGAGACATGGTGTATACGCAATCTGTATTTGAGCTAGAAATAACATATATTATAACCATAGCATGTATGGTAAACATAGCACATATGGTAAACACTGCTCAAGAATGATGTTTTTTTTGCACTGTTCATGTGTCAAGAACAGGGGAAATACCTGACTGGCTGAGCTGACATTTATGTTATAGTATATCTTTTACTAAAGGAAGAAACAGCCTTTTATTCCTAAAATAGAGCAGAAAGAAAGCCTCTTCTGTGTGCTGCCAGCCAAAAAGAATTCCCTGATGTGTTTAAGTTTGCTTGTTTCCACCAGTCTTCCAGGTTTGTCAAATACACTTTCTTAATGTATCCCTGCTCTTGCTTGGCAAAGTAATACTACACATTGCAAATAATAATTTTATATTAGGCTATTTTGGTGAGCATCATCTCTCCTGATATCTTCAGTCCACCTCCCCACCCTGCAAGCCCTCCCCCCCCNGTTTAAGTTTGCTTGTTTCCACCAGTCTTCCAGGTTTGTCAAATACACTTTCTTAATGTATCCCTGCTCTTGCTTGGCAAAGTAATACTACACATTGCAAATAATAATTTTATATTAGGCTATTTTGGTGAGCATCATCTCTCCTGATATCTTCAGTCCACCTCCCCACCCTGCAAGCCCTCCCCCCCCATTTGAAGAAAGGTTGATATTCAAATGCAGTTATTATAATTCTCAGTGTTTTGCAGACTCATCTTGAATCTAAATGGTTAAGAATCTTTTGTGAGTAACAGTAGTTTTGTTAGGAATTAGGAAGCTGTAAAGAACACAGTTGCCATTAGCATCCTGCTAATGTTTTGGTTTTGTTTTCAGTTTCCCCAAGAGTTACCAGGACAAATTTCATTAGGCACCAGGGAAATGGGCTTTCATTCAAATCCGGAAGAAGCAAACCATCTGGAAAATTCATTATGAAGTGCTTCATCTTCATATTCTACATCTCAAACTGTAGAATGGTAAGAGAAGAGTGAGTAGGTGAACTGATGAAAGAGCGCTGAAGAAACAAGGTGGAAATGAAGGCTGAGCCTGCCACTAGGCTTCTCTGCTTGCATGCTGTTAAATAAGGTTGTTTTTCTGGGCACGCATCATTTTGTCAAGATGTTGTATGACTGTCAGTGATATGTAAACAAAGAATTTTTATTACCCTTCAAATCAGGACTGCAGAGCCCTAAATAAAAATTGCAGAGTTCTCCAAAGCCTAGTTTGCTATTTCATAAACACCACCAGTGACCAACCTGTGCTGATATGTCACATGCATATTTCCGCAGTAGCAGAAACATTTGCAAATCCTTGTACAAGTAACTTGCTCCTTATTTAAGAGAAGTTGTGAAAGGAATGAGCCAGCAGTAAATATCCCATGTAAATCTTAAACTGGAAATCAAAATTGTGAAACGTGCCCATGTAGCATTGCATGCAACTCCTTTTGCAGATTATATTCACTAACAGACTCTAATGACCATAGTCTGCCTGGTAGTGGCAGTGGTGGCAATTCATTCCCTTAGAGTTCCCACTCTGTGCGTAACCAACAGCAAGATCTCAAGTTATCTCAAAGAACAGCTTTACTGCATGATTTCTTGACTGGTTTTCACCACAGAAACTCTCTAGTGAATCACATTTCCTTAATGCAAAGTTTCCACTGGATGCTAACTACTTCACTTTCATTGCTGTGAGGACTGTTGTAAAGGTAAAAGCCCAAACAATAATCCGTACAGAGTTATTTTCCTTCAGATTGCTCAAAATCCTAGTTGCATGGAGCAAGAACTGCTCACACCAACACAATGGAATATTGGCTCTGACACATATATAACAATCAAAGTATTTATACTGGTGAGTGCTTTACTGCAGTTGAATATTAGCTATGTNCTGTCTCTCCCTAGGGACATACACATAATTGCACTGAGGCAGGTGCACCAAAGGTGCCTGTAACAAAACTGCAGGTCAAACACGATTGTCAAGCCCCAGATCCATGAGCCACACGCCTGCATCCAGGCCTGAATGCAGGGGGTTGTGTCATTTATCTGTGTGGCAGTCCAGAGGCCTACAAGGTCACTTCCAGGGTGAAAATGAAAAACAATACTTAATCTGGCTCTGGAAAACATAAACAGACCAAAATTCTTGGGTGCACAGCCAAGACATGGTGTATACGCAATCTGTATTAGAGCTGGAAATAACATATATTATAACCATAGCATGTATGGTAAACATAGCACATATGGTAAACACTGCTCAAGAATGATGTTTTTTTTGCACTGTTCATGTGTCAAGAACAGGGGAAATACCTGACTGGCTGAGCTGACATTTATGTTATAGTATATCTTTTACTAAAGGAAGAAACAGCCTTTTATTCCTAAAATAGAGCAGAAAGAAAGCCTCTTCTGTGTGCTGCCAGCCAAAAAGAATTCCCTGATGTGTTTAAGTTTGCTTGTTTCCACCAGTCTTCCAGGTTTGTCAAATACACTTTCTTAATGTATCCCTGCTCTTGCTTGGCAAAGTAATACTACACATTGCAAATAATAATTTTATATTAGGCTATTTTGGTGAGCATCATCTCTCCTGATATCTTCAGTCCACCTCCCCACCCTGCAAGCCCTCCCCCCCCATTTGAAGAAAGGTTGATATTCAAATGCAGTTATTATAATTCTCAGTGTTTTGCAGACTCATCTTGAATCTAAATGGTTAAGAATCTTTTGTGAGTAACAGTAGTTTTGTTAGGAATTAGGAAGCTGTAAAGAACACAGTTGCCATTAGCATCCTGCTAATGTTTTGGTTTTGTTTTCAGTTTCCCCAAGAGTTACCAGGACAAATTTCATTAGGCACCAGGGAAATGGGCTTTCATTCAAATCCGGAAGAAGCAAACCATCTGGAAAATTCATTATGAAATGCTTCATCTTCATATTCTACATCTCAAACTGTAGAATGGTAAGAGAAGAGTGAGTAGGTGAACTGATGAAAGAGCGCTGAAGAAACAAGGTGGAAATGAAGGCTGAGCCTGCCACTAGGCTTCTCTGCTTGCATGCTGTTAAATAAGGTTGTTTTTCTGGGCACGCATCATTTTGTCAAGATGTTGTATGACTGTCAGTGATATGTAAACAAAGAATTTTTATTACCCTTCAAATCAGGACTGCAGAGCCCTAAATAAAAATTGCAGAGTTCTCCAAAGCCTAGTTTGCTATTTCATAAACACCACCAGTGACCAACCTGTGCTGATATGTCACATGCATATTTCCGCAGTAGCAGAAACATTTGCAAATCCTTGTACAAGTAACTTGCTCCTTATTTAAGAGAAGTTGTGAAAGGAATGAGCCAGCAGTAAATATCCCATGTAAATCTTAAACTGGAAATCAAAATTGTGAAACGTGCCCATGTAGCATTGCATGCAACTCCTTTTGCAGATTATATTCACTAACAGACTCTAATGACCATAGTCTGCCTGGTGGTGGCAATTCATTCCCTTAGAGTTCCCACTCTGTGCGTAACCAACAGCAAGATCTCAAGTTATCTCAAAGAACAGCTTTACTGCATGATTTCTTGACTGGTTTTCACCACAGAAACTCTCTAGTGAATCACATTTCCTTAATGCAAAGTTTCCACTGGATGCTAACTACTTCACTTTCATTGCTGTGAGGACTGTTGTAAAGGTAAAAGCCCAAACAATAATCCGTACAGAGTTATTTTCCTTCAGATTGCTCAAAATCCTAGTTGCATGGAGCAAGAACTGCTCAAACCAACACAATGGAATATTGGCTCTGACACATATATAACAATCAAAGTATTTATACTGGTGAGTGCTTTACTGCAGTTGAATATTAGCTATGTAAGACATCCAAATGTTTATACTAAGTTTATATTTCTTCCCATGCCCATTTGTGTGGAGAATTTAATCAAAAAGATCTTGGAATGCATCCACTGTGAATATTCTACTATTTATTTGTCATAAATAAGTTATTAATGTAAGAAAAAAAATTAGTTTAGAATCACAAGGAAAAAGGTGTTTATTTTCTGAATAACTGTTATACTTGGGAAAGAGGTAGTAGTTCTACAAAGCGGAAGTAGAGCAGACGGACAGTAGCTTTCCCCAGGAAGGTGGGAAGGCTGCTTCTGAAACCTACTGGTTTGGGATTAATGCTCTTACCCATCTCAGCACCTGGTTCTGAAGATGTATGTGCTATGGTGGACTCACAGGTTTGACACAGTAATTCATTCCTTGATTCTCTTGAGGTCACAAGGCAAGTCTTCTATAGTTGTTCTCTGCTGCTCATAAGCTCCCTCTCATCAGTAACAATCTCTTGAATAAAGAAATCTTCAGCAGAACCATGGTCTGTGCACATCACTGGTATTTGTCATTGTGCTAATTAGTCGAACCCTGAGTATCAGGATTAATATCAGTCCCTAGGGCAAACTAGTGATAAAGTTCTAAGAAAATGTTAAAGCTAAATAATGTTGTCAGTGCAGATGCTTTTAAATAATAGGCATACATATGAAATGGTGCTGTATGCGGATTCTGTGCTAATGCTTGCTGTGGCAATAGCTTGGAACATAATCTATGTATTAAATAAATGTGTAAATTGGATTTGGAAACATTCATGGGGGCAGAGGGTTGAAGGAGCCTCTTGGGTCTTTCAGTCCAATTCTCTGTTATCCCAGACCCGTTGTCATATAATCCCTCTCATGAACTTGTGTAATCTTTTTTCATATGCTTAAACATGCTCTCTCAGGCTCTAGAAGAGGGGCTTGAACTATCTTTCATCTCTGTTCAAGTGCCTGCTTTGAACAGGACAGGAATGAAATCTGAACGCCACAGCTGTCTGAGTATCCTAATCACTGTCATAGTGGTGGCTTTTCTCTTCTTTGCATTCCCTTTTTCTGCCTAATTGAAATGTCACTGATGTATCCCTGGAGAAAGGGGTAAATGGAATTTTAATGTATTAAGAACTGCAACTGAGCTACGTATAATTTTTTACTTGTCTTTAGGAAAATTTTCAACAGGATTCTGGACAACTGGTTGACCAATGCAGTTTTTTTGCACAGTGGGTTCAAAAGATAGATCTGAAAAAACAATGTGTATGTGTGAACTATGGTTGGTTGGGGTGATGTCCTTAGGTCTTGAGAGCCTGTATAAGCTTAGCTGACTACTGTTGCAATGAATAATTCACTGTCTCTAAATTTAGCTTTGATCTATGTGACTATGTTGTGAGCTTGAAACATGCTCACATACATCATGCACAGAAGCTTTAACAGCCTTACCCATTCCCTTCTCATAAAAACACCTTTCTGACCTCGGAGTGTTCTACAAATGCAGCACTCTTTTAGCTGTACCAGAGCGTTAGGGTGCATAGTTCATCAATTTAGATATCTCAAATATTTTTTTTTAAACCTTGAAAGACTCTTCAGATGTTCCTGTGAGATTATGGAGTATTCCAAGGGCACTGTCCTGGAAAAAGTTAAAGCTAAAATATTGTTTTTATTTTATAGACTATCCAGTGATTTGACTATAGAAAGGCTTAAATCTTCCTCTGAAAAGGAACTGTTTAAATTTTGTTAGATGGTAGATTTGTCAGCGTTTATCCTACGCTGCCTTCTGCTTTCCTGGCATTTAGCTGATATAGGGGAGGAAACGTTCAGCCTAAAAATCAGGCAAGGTCTGGAGGAAGAAACTATATCTTTCATTAGACCAGTAACTTAGTTGGGAAAAGCAGATAAGTTCTGCAGGTATATGTGCCCTTCAGAGTCAAATATAAAAGCCACAAGAACCACACAGGGAGAGTATACTGGCATAAAAATCCTTATGAAGTTGTGATTGGAAGCAGAAAATATAGCTTCTAGTGGCTGAACCGGAGGACCACAGGGTGAAATCAGCATTGGAGCAGGCAGAAAACAAAGTTTCTTTAGAGACAGGAAACAGCGAGATGATTGTGGTTCAGGTCAGAGAAGAAGGGCTTGAAGGTCCTGCAGAAATGTAGATGGAGGTAGAAAGATAAAGGGATTAAGACTTGAGGAAAACAGGGTTGTTTGACCAAACAGCCTGGAAAAAGAGCCAGGAGCAGCCTGTGAAGGGAAAGCTGAGGCTGGAGGAAGACCCTAGGAGAGAGGATGCACACTAATAATGGAGAAATACTTGTGTGTGAAAATAAATGTTTTGAGTTACAGGACACCTGTGACATGGATATACAAGTAAGAAAAAGTTTCTGAGAAGAGAAGGTGAAAGTCTGTGATCTAACTGTAAACCTGAGGAGTGGAGCTGGAGTTGAGGAAAGAAACGAAGGACAGAGAAGGGACAATACCAGGGCAAGGGTATACTGTAGTCTGAAATGCAGAAGGGACCGAGCTATAGACACAGAGGGAAAAAAAATCTGTACTTTGTAGAGACTTTAAATTTCATAACCAAGGAGCTTGAGACTGCCAAGTGTCACCACTGTGTGTTCTATCATAAGTCAGTTAAACTGCTCCTGTCATTGGCTAGTCTGCAAGTGCAGCTGACAGATGGGTTTCATCTACTTGATTGCAATTGTGACAGTTCCTTTAAGAAGTCATAGGATGAAGTTTCTTGATTCGTAATTAGATTATTGTTCCACAAAACCTGCTGCACTGGAGAATCGTCATTAGGACTATCACACCAAGCAACTAAGATTTAGGCAATGTCATTGCCTAGGTAGCCTATTCCTGTAACTGATGTGCAATCATGAAACAAAGGTATTGTTTAATATCAACTGTGTTGTATTGCTGTGGTGTAGGTACGGTGAATTAAACCAATGAGCTTCCAGGTAAAAGAGACCTGTTAATCAGCTATTTGAAGACTCTTTTTAGTGTCTTGGAGATGGCTCTGTCCCTTCTGTTTTTGAGAAGTAGATTGTTAATTTATATTCCAGCACCTTCACTAACAGTCTTATGATATACAGGGAAGTTACAGGCCTGGAAACTTTGTAAAAATTCCAGTATGTTTTGACTAGATTTGGGATGGCAATAAAAGATTATATGGTTTGGTTATAAGGCTTCTCTGAAAGCTAAGGTGGATTTTATTACAAATCTTAATGGTTTGTCAAGCCTTAAAATCTTGGAAGTTTTCTAAATTTGCCCAAGTATAATTTTTAAACTTAGGCCATCTGACTTGTTTTTTTGTGAGAGAAAAATAAGTCATAAATGAGCCTGAGTGCTTAAGTGAAACAGAGATGATAGGGCTGAAAATGTTTCTGTAATTTTAATGGACATGAAATTTATGTACTAGGCAAACTACAGTATAATAGAATTTTCATGAATTTGTCTCCTTAAGAATTTCTTTTCCATTTGTCTGCATGAGTGTGAAAATCTATTAATAATAAATAGCTGAAGATCTTTTTTTCCAGTTTTGATCCATTGAGTCACATGAAACCTTTTCATGATAAATCAAGCGCAGAAAGAAAGATACTGCCTGTGTGGTATTTCAAGTTGCCAGGTCCAAGAGCCTGATCTCTGTTGTAATGGTGTGAACAAAGGTAATCTAAGGAAGGGAAGCAAAGCATACAGAAAGGCTAATTTGACCAAGCATGTACATTTGGGAGTGGCTGAAATAGGTCCTTCAAAACTTGCCTTCTCCTGCACTCCAGAGAATTTTAGCTTCTTTCTGGAAATGTTCTCTTAGTAATAAGAAGCCTTTAAATGTCTGATACCAGACCCAGAATACGGACTTAGAAAGCCTCTTTTTCTCACCTTTGTCTTAACTCCAGGAAGAACATCTATTTCATTTTTGCAACTAGAAATATTTTGCCTGTTTTGGTGCATAAATTTATAGCAATGTTTAATGAATGATGGCAGTGGTTTGCTCATCAAGCCGTGTAACCATGCAAAGTTTTTCAGTGAAGCAAGGTCAAAGTGAGCCTTGCTGATGCGTTTTTAAAAAAATGATTGCTAGAATATAAATGCCAAGTCTAGTTAAAAAAATAAGCACAGCTGGCTGTAAAACCTAAAACATTTCTGGGATAGTCACAGCTCAGAAATATGACAAGTAAAATAAGCTTGATAATTTCAAGTGGATGGAAAAAGGAAGCTTCTGGAGGCAGTATAATTGCTTTTCAGATTCTGCTGAGTCTTCAGGAGTGAAAAACAGGTGGTGGGATGTATATTGTGTCAGTGTGACATGTTTCACTTAGCCTCTCAAGGGGACAACAAAGTCAGATGATTTTGATTTCCCTAGTGGGAAACAGTGCTGGTCTTTTAGGCAATTAGTCATTTTCATGGACATGAGGCAATCAGGGATGGAGTATAAGGGAATGTCCTGCATGGCAGATCAGTCCTGTCCTGGGGAACACCACTGCATGAAGTTTGACCTCACCACTTAAAAGCACTGTCTCATCTAGCATGTATCAGAAATAGTATGACCAGGAGACCTAAGGATGTGATTGTCCCTTTATACTGGGCAATGTCGAGGCTGCACCTTGAAGACTATGTTCAGTTTTGGACCTCTCAGTATAAGAAGGACATTGAGATGCTGGAGCACATCCAAAGAAGGGCAACAAAGCTGGTGAAGGGTCTGGAGCACAGATCTTATGAAGAGCAGCTAAGGGAACTGGGGCTGTTCAGTGGAGTCTGAGGGGAGACCTTACCACCGTCTACAACTACCTGAAAGGACATTCTGTCAAAGTTGATGTTAGACTCTTTTCCCAAGTACTATATGATAGGATGAGAGGAAACGACTTCAAGTTTCTCTAGGGAAGGCTTTGATTGGATATTAGGAAAAATTTCTTCACTGAAGAATTTATCTAGTATTGGAACAGACTGCCCAGGTAAGTGGTAGAATTACCATCCCTGAAGGTATTTAAAAGACATGTAGATGTGGCATTTAAGGACATTTAGGTTTCAGTGGTGAACTTGGCAGTGTGAGGTTTACATTTGGACTTCATGATCTTAAATATCTTTTCCAATGTAAATGATTCTGTGATTCTATAATCTTTCAAGTTGCTCAGAAGAGGCAGGGTATTCTGTGCTAAGCAGTAGAATATGTCTATTATTGGGGTGGATTTGTAAAGCAGTTTTGAATCCTTTCGGAAATATATGTCACATAAATGCAATAAAAATGCAGCGTAATTTGTAAGTCTCGTTTTCTTTATAATCTGCTTAAAAATGTAGATGTGCCCGAGATTCTTTGTGTCAGATATGTATTTGGGTTAAACTGGTGTCAGACTGCTAATTTACCTGATGGCTGAGTTAGAGCGACTTAGTTGTGGACTTGGATTTCTGAATATGAAAAGTGGCATTCATAACCTTTTTATTTGTGCTCCACCTGGTAATGAAAGACAAGTGCTTTGTAAAACTATGACAAATGGGAGAAGAATGAACAAGCAAGAGAACATTTGTGTTCCCACTACTATGTATAGATGGTAGCAAGTCTGAGGTGTATATACTCCTGCACTATAAATCTATGCATAGCATATTATTTATAGGCTGTTCTTAACAGTATATCAGTGACACTGTATTGATACATAGATTTTTTTATTCAAATATGACTATGCATAGAATTGTAGCAGCAGAATATTAACTGTTAATGCAAACTAATCTTAGCAGAGGAGAGTATAAATGAAAAGGAACTATACTGAGGACCTGAAAACAGAAGTATCTATTCAGGATGAAAATTAAAATATTGGCCAGAACTCTAACAAGTCTGGCTTGATGCTTTAGAAATTATAATGGATAGAGTTTCTCAATTAGGATGCTACGGTTGGACTGGTAAATCTTTATGTAGACATTTAAAAAAACAATTTAATCCTGACATTCCACCTTTTTCCCCAAAAGGAGGATGAATTACAGCTTTTTGAGACATTATGTCAGTCATTTTTTAATGCCTGATACTTCATGTATTATGTTTTTGTTTTTCCCTTGAAGATTTATTTAAAATGCTGTGTCTGTATCCATTCATTGATCCTTGGAGAATGATAATGTGAGAGATTATGATTTATGAGTGTTGGAGCAAACTGATAGTATATTCGCCTTGAGTTTATATTTCAAATTCCAGTAGTTTGGTTAGTACCTACTGATGTTATTTCTTTTTCAGTATACCCAGATGCAATGCACTGAAAACACATCACACCATAAGAACAAATGTGACTTCCATATTTATTTTTCCTCCTTGAAACAGTAGTTTTCCAAAGGGGGCTTATAGCTGTGGAAGAATAACAACTTTGAGGAACAGAGTTGTGAAGAGTCTGATGACCTGTTTGGTGAGATATTTGGGCTTGTGTAAAATGAATGTTAATAATTAAATTTCACACCACAGAACATGAAACCATACAGAGAGGTGTAAGGTCATCAGAAGATATCACTATGAAATCATGTTATGATTTTAGCAGTCTCCTGATAGCCAGATGAAATAAACAGATGGAAAAAAAACCTATCACCTCAAAACCAGCAGTGAGGGCAATCTGTCAAATCTAAGTACAGAGACAATTGTCTTTAAAGTTGGAAGTGGTAACTAGTTCTGTGATTTCATTCCAATGTTAGGTGCTACTCATTAGAGTGAAGCATGCCCTGTACCTTAGTAATGCAGTTTGTTCTTCTGCTTAAGTGACATTTGTATTCAAGTCATAGCTTAATTGAACACCCAAATCAGTTAAATTTATTGAAATTTTTATGGGATTTTTTAAAAGACTTTGGTTTTATATGACTAATCAGCCATAAAACTAGATTTAAAAATCAGCATCACAAGTGGGTTGTGACTGATTGGAACTAGTACATGATATTGACTTTTTTGTTTGACTGAATCTCACTCCTGCAGATCTAGAGGGATTCACAAAGTAACTGGGGGTTTGAATTCCTGGAAGAACAAAAAAAACTTGTGGAGAATATTACAGGAAAAAAAGACTTTTCTGAAGTTTGAGAGAAAAATAAGTTAATATCAGATTATAATGTTTATAATAGGAATAGTTAATTTTATTATAGTTGTTGTAACTATCTTATTTTAAGAAACAGTTTTGATCAATGGGTTTTGACGTATATATGAACTAAAAACGTAAAATACAGTTTTGTAGTGAATATATCTGACTAAATTTTTGCAGGCAGTGAGACTGGATGCCTTTAATGCACAATTAGCTTTCTTATATGGTCAGAGTGTTAGTAAGAGGAAGAAACTGAATGAGGCATTTAAGATTTTTCAAAATGAGTGTGATATTAAAAAAATACTTCTTTCCTCTTAAGTACATTTTTGCATGAAACATGAAAGTTACTCAGTTTTGAGGGTTCTGTTTAGCATAAATGATCTGGTAGGAAAGCAAAGAAGTTATGACTGTGGAAACTTCTCCACTCCAGTTGATGTCAGGAAAAGTTAAGCCATTCAGAAAACTCTTATCTTTTGTAATGAAAACAGGATTTTGTTCTCAATAGCAAGCAAGCTGTCAAAGCAGGTTTCTTTAAGAAGTAAAACACAATTTATTTTTTTGTGTTGGTTTCTTTATAGTTGTATATTTAGTCTAATAAGTTTAGTGAGGAGAAATATTGTTTTTTGAAATTTGTTGTAAATTTCAGCAACATGCGTGGCTCAGTTCTCATATTGTGCCCATGACGATATTTATTTAAAGCAGCATTGTCATCCTTTCTCTTTAAAGGCAGTTCTGTACCTGCATTAGAGAATATTGAATGATGCATTTCCAAGGGCTTATTAAATATTCAGTAGTTTTCTTTTTCTGTAGTGAAGTGTGTCAAGGGCAAGCCTTCTAAGTCCTGAATGAAACTCAAGTTAACTACTCAATTTGCAGTCGTAGAATTTGGTGTCATTTTTTAAATTGCTTTAAAATCTGAGCAACTCAGCTCCTCATGGACAGTGAGTTCAAAATAGGAATCGTAAATTTTCCTACTTCCAAGAAGTTATCTGCAGGCATCTAACGCACACTTAAGACTGATGTGCTTCATTAAAAATCAAGTTGTGGGTGATTAATCCACTTACCATGAATGTTAGTAGTGCTCAGCAACAGAGCCTGGCTGGTGATCCCATCAGCCAGAGTATTTGGAAGCTGGAAACTGTACCAACATTGTCTGAAATGTGATGCCAACACACACGCACAAAATTGGGTGTACTCTGCCTTCAAAATGTGAGCAGAGGGAATCAACAACCTACTGAGAGCTTTAACTACTTAATGAGAAATGTTCTGCATTGAGTTTAGTACATACTGAGCATTTTCGTGACTTTTACTGGCTCTGTCCTCGCAAAAATTAACTGAAAAAATTAACTGTAAAAATTAACTGTGCACTGGAAAAGTGTTGTCCCTCAGGATNATTAATTCAATTTGTATTAATTTCAAGTTTGAAAAAGGCTGGTTTGGTGGCCCTCGAGTGTCTGCAGACCATTCTTTCACTTGGAAAAGTGTTGTCCCTCAGGATAAAAACAGAGAGCCTAAATGAACTACAAGAAAGACATTTAAGTACTGGAGCATGTGCAAAGAAGGGCAACAAAGCTGGAAGCTGGTGAAGGGTCTAAAGCAGAGATCTTATTGAGGAGTGGATGAGGAATCTGGAGTTATTTTGCCAGGAGGAAAGGAGCGTGAGGGGAGACCTTATTGTTCTCTACAAATAACTGAAAGGAGGTTGTAGTGACATAGGTGTTGGTCTCTTCTTCCAAATAACAAATGATAGGATGAGAGGAGACAGCCCCAAGCTGTGCCACAGGAGGTTTAAACTAGGTATTAGGAAGTATATCTTCACAGGAAGGGTTGTCAAGCACTGGCTCTGGCTGCTAAGGGAAGTGCTTGAGTCACTGTCTCTGGAGGTATATTAAAAGATGTGTAGGTGTGGTGATTAGGGACATGGTTTAGTGGTGGACTTGGCATTGCTCAGTTTACAATTGGACTCAATGATGTTAAGCCTCTTTTCCAACCTAAACAATTTTGTGATTCTGTGATTCTGTAACCTCATCCGTTAAAACGAACAAGAAACAACTACTCTTACAAAGACTTTTAATAGATGAGAAAAGGTTCCTAATTATTTGTATCTTATTTGAAGTTTTTTCTTCAAATATTTTCTAGAGAGTTTCAATCCATGTGCTTGGGCCCCAACCTTTGGTTTGAAAAAGGGAGTTGGTGCAGTTGTTTTACTGTATACTGAGGGTGAATTTGTCTTGCAACTAGCTTAAACCTCAGTTTTTAGAACTCCTCACATGGAAAGGTTGCTAATGATCCAAGCAAAACAATGTCTCTTCCTGTGACCTTTCTGAAATGATGATCAGGCCACCTCCTTTTAGATTCATGTGCTTCATTAAAAAAATACCAAAAGTTGTGTGTGGTACCCCAGTTATTGTGGACATTAGCAGGATTGAGGAAGAGAACTTGTTTGGTCCCCTCTACCAGAGAATCTGAAAGTTTGGATCTGTACCAACTTAGTCTCGAAGTGTGCTGCTTGCCCACAGGAACAAAACTGGACGTGTTTTTAGAGGCTCATTACCTTCAAAATGAGGGAAGATGGAATTAGGATGAATCAGAAAGATAGCGTAAAACGAGGATAGCACATTACTTAACTTCATTTTTATCATTACTTGTGTTTATGAATAACACACTAGAATCCTTTGAACACATTACCTACTATTATGTAATATGATATTAAGGAAATATCTTTGTTAATGTAAAGTAAAGCCCTATGCATTTTTCTTTGACTGATAAAATGTTCCTTCTTGCACTGGCTATTGCACTCTCCTTGCATGTTCTCTGAATCCTCTATTTCAATAACATCGGAGGTCTTGTGTATGAGATTTCATTGTGCTAAGAGTTGAGCAAGCTCTGTCCAGATTATTCCTAGTCCAAGGAGTTTATGGTTTAAAACAAAATGCAAGAAGAGATAAAAAGCACAGTGGTTTGCTCAAAATCAGTGATGTATATGCTATTGTACACGTGGTGAAATGTATACATCTCATTGTTTTACACTGCTATGAATGGAAATTATGGGTTTATCAAGAAATTTGTCACCAGTTTAATATTTTTGTCCTTGCCTTTGTTTGTTCTACCTTCTGAAAGAAGATTGTAGGATTACAGATTTTGGAAATGACTGATTGTCTTATTCCTTTAGGGATAATTAAGAGCCATTGAATGTAGGCGCACAGCTAAAAATTTTTATCTCCTTTGCCAAGTGCTGAGTGCCAAGTGCACTGTGGCCTTCCACAGTGTCAGTGTTGAGCAAAAGAGTAATAAATATGTTGTCTGGCCTTTGTGCCTGTATTTAATCCCCTGACATTTGGCTTTTTTTTTTTTGAAAATCAGAACCAGAATAAACTTTCTTTCTGAAATACAGCCCCGAAAGTGGTGCTAATGGTTTACATTCTACTAGATGCAACGCAGTGTTGAATGCGCATTTAATGCTTGTTATATCTGAGTTATTGGTAAATTTTAGTTTGACAAGATTAAATTCAGTTTTCTGTTCTTTTCAGGCAAAAAAATGTTCATGGTTGCCTGAAATTAGCAGAAGTTTTCTTTTAAAGGGGTTGCTCACTGTTCTATCTATTAAAAGTTCCCACCCAGATTGCACACTACATTGCTGTTTCAGCTTCAATGATCCTCAGCTTCCATAGATTTGTTTGCTTTTTCCATCCTACACTGCGTAGAAGGATACTGAAAAAAGACTCTGTGAGCCTCCTAAGGGTCATTCTTAGCCCATTGTTGGCTGCGAGTTTGATAAATTCTCTGTCCATGTTATGGATAGGTTTTGCAAAGATCTGCTAAGATTAATTCCCATAGGTTGTATTAATCTGGTTGTGTTTGCTGACTCTAGTTTTCTCACACAAGACTGAGGATTTTTTTTTTTTTTTTTGTGTACGTTGGTGTCAGGCACCAGGAATGAGCGAGCTACGAATGTGCAGCAATTTTGTAGTTAAAACAAAGACAAAAAAAACTGTTTGGTAAAAATCAGCTAGACTGTGTATACTGTTTTCTTACCTCATGACTAGAAGTTCAGACTGGATGATAAGTGTTCAGACAGTCCCTGAGTGAGTCCTTTCTGAAAGATAACAGATTTAGAGGGTTTGTAATCGAAGGGCCTGGTGTAATAATTTTGTTTCATTGATCAAGAAGAGGAAGCCAGCAACAAATCTCTGATATACATAGCTATATGGGAGTTTTAGATAGATAGATAGATAGATAGATAGATAGATAGATAGATAGATAGACAGACAGACAGACAGACAGACAGACAGACAGAATGAACTTGTGAGTCTAAATATAATAGATTTGCCAGACCTGCATTGCAAATTTAAACTTGTTTCTCAGAATAAAAGCAATTCTCCCTACTGACTGTAGAGACAACATTTTGTTGTCCAACTAATGTTCTGTGTTAGAAAAATCCAATCATTCATTCAGTATTGCACCAGCCCAAATGAACTCCAGTGCACAATATGGAATCTGAGTGCTAGTACTAAATTTGATGATTGATAGCCAAAGCATAAAAAATCAGGTTTGCTGCAATGTTGCATCCTGGATTAAAGTGACTAAACAGAGGCGTTCTTGCTTATGGTTGCTCTTCTATCTCCCTTGTAATTAGAATTTTTTCAGTATGATTGAATATTTTGGTGTGGTAACGTACTAGCATCCTGCTTCCACATTTTCTCTTGCCTGTATCACTGGAAGTTGGATGTAAGCTGCCCTTTCCAGTAGGGCAGTAGTAGAGAATATTATATTTTTTTCTATTTACTGGGCTTCTTTAAGGGACTCAGATTCAGGCTGGGAATTTACAGATTAAAGGAGAGATATCCTGAGTGATTTCTAAGTAGCATTAAGGGAAACATAAAATTAAAAATTATTTACTAAAATAAATAGTATTTAAAAGGATGAAGAGCTTGCCTCAGACTCTGAGATCCCCATTTTTGTTTTAATAGCAAGTAACAGTTTAAAATTATAAAAAAACAAGCCAAAAGAGTTAGTAATTTTCTTCCATTTTGAAAGAAATGTGATTATTTCTTAAACGGTAAAATATCAGGATGCTAGATATGTGAGGAAGTGCATAGGCACTAGATGTTTTCAAAAATCCAGGCATTTTTTTTCTTCTTTGGGCCCCTTAGCCTTCAAAAAATCTTCAGCTATTCAGAGAATTTTTTATAGGATAATACTGGCTATAATGTAGCAACTAAACTGAAAATCCAGAATAACGTACACATTGAAAACATGGTATAAATCCTGGCTCGGGGAGTGATTTGAACACATCATCTGTTCATGTACTACACCATTGCTGTTGGAGTGTTCACATGGTGGTAACATATTGTCACTTAAAAAGCTAATACTTATTGCAAAGGAATAACTGCTCAAAACACCTTTTCATTTGCGGTGTTTTACTGGGTCTAAGAAAGTTTATCTTCCCATCTGGATGTTTGGCTTAGTGCTAATTTTTGTGAGATCCTATCCCAGCCATTCTGTTTTCTTCAGTGCTTGACTGAGATGACTGCCTTGAAGATCAGGCGGTAAGTGTTTTTTAAGTCCTTAACAATCCTCTGTGAGGGCTTTCTCCAGGTTATTGAATTGTATTTTATCGATTCATGTGCCTCTACTAGAACTCAATTTGTATAACCCTATTTGTTCAGATTGTCCTGGATTTGTAACTTTGATAATGGGACTGCGGTTCCTAACACACTGGTAAAGCTCTGCCACAATAGTGGAAGACATTCTACTTTTAGTCTTGCCTAAGTGTGTGAGTGATGGGTGACTGTGAACATAGGCTGTGCGACCAATTCTACCTGTAACACAGAAGGCATTTGTTGTCAATGAATATCCTTTGTGAATTGTTGAAAATCCAAAAGAAACCTGGTGTTTGGATCTATTCATAGGTACTCTGAGGTGACCTGTGAACCAAGTGTGAATTCCTGAACCATAATCTTAAGACCATTAGGGTCAGCCCCTTTTTCCACTGTGTGAGAGGTGGGCAGTCTTAAATCTTGCTCTGGTTGGTGTGTATGGGGGCTGTTTACGAGGTACCTTGACAATTGCAAGGAATTCAGATGATTTAGTGCAGATTAAAGAATATGTTGCCATGTTCTGAATGAGTTGTGCACTGTCATAGTGTCCATCACCAAGACTTACCCTGCTCCCAGGCTAATTGCCTTCATGTGAAGGCTGCCTGCTTCTGCTGCTCTGACCTAGATGTGAAGGTTTATGTGCACTAATTTGTGAACCATTTGAGGATAAACCAGTGAAAGATTTATAATGATCTCAGAAATTGTTGGTATTAATGTGAACAGCTCTGTGGTTCTGATGTCTCTTCTCCCTCTTTTTGTTTCAGTTCATCGCCTTTGCCTCTTTATTCTTCATCCTAGTTTCAATCACAACCTTCTGCCTGGAAACACATGAAGCTTTCAATACTATTATAAACAAAACTGAGCAGGTCATCAATGGGACAGAAACTGTGCTACAGTATGAAATAGAGACAGATCCTGCCCTGACATACGTGGAAGGAGTCTGTGTTATATGGTTTACATTTGAATTTTTAGTACGTGTTATTTTTTCCCCCAACAAACTTGAATTCATCAAAAATCTCTTGAATATCATTGACTTTGTGGCCATCCTACCCTTTTATCTAGAAGTGGGCCTGAGCGGGCTGTCCTCCAAAGCTGCTAAGGACGTGCTTGGTTTCCTCAGGGTAGTGAGGTTTGTGAGGATCCTGCGAATCTTCAAGCTCACTCGGCACTTTGTGGGCCTCAGGGTGTTGGGCCACACTCTGCGAGCCAGCACCAATGAATTTTTGCTGCTGATAATATTCCTGGCACTTGGTGTTTTGATATTTGCCACCATGATCTACTACGCAGAGCGGGTTGGAGCCCAGCCTAATGACCCATCGGCAAGTGAGCACACACAGTTCAAAAATATCCCTATTGGCTTCTGGTGGGCTGTAGTCACCATGACCACACTGGGATATGGGGACATGTATCCACGGACTTGGTCAGGTATGCTGGTGGGAGCCCTGTGTGCGCTGGCAGGGGTGCTCACCATAGCCATGCCTGTGCCTGTGATAGTTAACAATTTTGGGATGTACTACTCCCTGGCCATGGCAAAGCAGAAACTGCCAAGGAAGCGGAAGAAGCACATCCCTCCTGCTCCGCAAGCCAGCTCTCCCACCTTCTGCAAGACAGACTTGAACATGGCGTGCAATAGCACACAGGGCGATATCTGCCTGGGCAAGGACAACCAGCTGATGGAGCACAACAGATCATCAGGTAGGACCCCACTGGAAATGCATGACCTCTGAAAACACTTTATAGACCAGTATGTTTGGTAGGGGCCAGAAAGCTACCAGTCTTTCTGCAAGGAGAAGACATAGCTCCTACCCTTCTCCCCTCCAGTGTTTGCGTGTGTCAGTCTCATAGAGGATAAAACAGGTATAGTGATGTTCCCAAACCTCTATGTAGCTGGTCTATACAGTTTTGCTTGCTCTGTTGAGAATGCTTTCCTGCTGATGATATCAACCTTTTCTTTTGCCTGTTGTTTGTTGCGTCGTATGGATGTTTCTTGTTTTTTTGCATGACTGTGACTATTTGAGCAGCCACCGTGTCCCACCCTGTTGGACTCCATGGTGTTTTGCCTCAGTGTCTGTCTCTTGTGTCAGCTTTGCCTGTGCCACATCGTGGCCTGTTAAGCAAGATTCTACAAAGAAGCAGTCATTTAAAAGGAGCAGGTGCTTTAAATCAAAAGCCCAGCACTCAAAGGAAATAAGAAGAAATTTTCTTTCTAGCTTTCTTTCCATTTGGCATTCTGCTTCCCTGGCTAGAAGAACCTCCTTTGTCTGTGTTAGATGAGGCATTGCATGGTATTTACTACTAATTGAATGATAATAGCATAGTTGATGTAGTTTGTCCAGAAAAATTAAAATGACAGCCCCTAGGAAGATCATTGTTATTAGTGTTGATTTTTATGATTTATATTACATTATTTGTTAGAATTCCAAATGATTGATAAGGAGTTTTTTGTGCTAAATGCTGTGAAAGTGCATATCATATGACAGTCTCTGCCCCTCCTAGCCACTGCCCCATATTCCTTATCTCTTAAAATTATAGAGTAAATTTAATCTCTCAGTGTAGTTAAAACAATTTTTTTAGCAGTAAGGATTTTTTGCTTCCTGAATGTATTCTTAAGCCAAGCACAACCTGATTACAAAGCTCATACTAGTCATTAGACTCTTGTTGGAAAGCTGCTGAAAATTAAGAAGAATAAAACCACCCATGATTGGTGTCATTCAGTAATCACGGTTTATTTTTTAAAAAGAAAAGTCTGGAAAATCGGTCTCTGAACAATATCCATCTTTGGTCTGTTGTTCTGTTACTGAATTGCATTCATGCTCAAAGCAACTAATTTTCAGTCTTTCTCTGAGTGTTCACAGACAAAGTAACACAGCTTTTTGAACATCCTAAATATATTTAAGAGGCTGGAAGCCCTTGAAAGGACTCACACTGAGGTTGCAGTATAATTAATTTTATAATACTTTAATTGATACCCACTTTCAGACAATATCTTTAAAGTGTTAATGATACCACCTTTTTCATGCCACCAGCTTATGCTAAAGGTGTTCCAGAATGGAGGGGGTTCAGTGTGATTAGAGTAAAGCGACACTTTTCTGTGTCTACAACTTTGTTTACAAGGTGTTATAATCCTTGAACTTAGAAAGAAGATATGTAAAAAGGAGCCATTTTAAGTGTTAACTTTCTCTTCAGTAGTGCCACCACTCACATCATGCACTGTAGTTTCATTTCTGGTAGAGAGGGCTATTAAAGTCACTAGGAATTCTATGAAAAACTTTTAAGATTGGATATAGCCCTTTGCTTTACCAGTTCAAAAAAAGAACATGCTCAGGTTTAAATACGCAGGTAAAACAGAAGCCAACACCTTGCCATCACCTGTTATGTGCTGTACTGAGCAGAGATTTTTTTTCTTCAAATATGGTCTGAATCTGAAATAATAGATAATTTTAAAAGACAGTCCTTCAGGAGTACAAAATCAGGAGAGGTAAGGGTTTTGCTGTTTGACAAAATAAACTACAGAGACCTAAGACAGTATTTAATATGGGTACTTACAACAAGCAGTGCAAGAGTGATAAGTATTGAAATGAAAGCCAAGTGTGCTTCTAAACAGGTTTTAGTGCTAAATGTTGAAAATCTAACCCTGCTGGAGGAGGGGTTGTCCTTAAAATATGCTTAACAACATGTTTTAAGCAAAAACTACTAACATGGTCTCTTTTTTTTGGCAGAAAGGATAACCAAAATAGTAAATACTTGTTTGAAATATCCAAAGTTAACTTCACTCCAAAAAGTTACAGTCCATAGTAGGCAACTAGCTGGGCCATGATTTATTTCTTATTTCATGTTAGTTTAGTATATCTTCATACGAGATTTAAAAGAACAGGAAAGTCAAAAGATCATTTGCTCTTGAGTAAAAAATATACTTTTTTTTTCCACTTTGTACTGATTAATGGTGAACTGCGAACTTGTTTTCTTCTAATGATTTACCTTGTAACTATTTTTTGAGTGATGGGAATATCCGGCATTCAGCATAAGCTCTTTGTGATGTCTCATTTCCTCATTCATAATTGTCTGTAAATGGGCATGGTGCTTTAACCAGTGTTATCAGGTGAAGACAGTGCAGGAAGTGAGCAGCCACTCTCACCTGGTGAAAGGCTCCCTCCCATCAGACGCTCTAGTACCAGAGACAAAAACAGAAGAGGGGGAACATGTTTCCTACTGACAACAAGTGATTACACGTGTGCTACTGATGGAGGGATCAGGAAAGGTATGGACTTCTTTCATTAGATCATTAAAGGTTACTCAGCAATGTGCTTGTGAAAAGCAATCTTAGAGTAAAATGATGTGCACAATGCTCTTAGAGGAAAGACTGTACTCAAAAATGTATCTTTTTTCTTTATTCCTAGTAATTCTTTTCCTGCTTTCCTTTTAGAAACACTCATCTCCTTTAGTCCTCACAAAAAGTGCTTGATGTTGGACCCTCATTTCACTTGTGTCTTCATTTGTCTGTTATCTTTAATGGAAAAGTCTGCAATTCAGACCTTGCTCATCAACCACTCATCACTCAATACCATTTGTCATTCTAAAAGACAAATTAATTATTTAATAACTTCATTGGGCACTTAATAACTTCGTAAAAATTACAGCTGAATAAATGACACTTAAAAGGCTGAAATGTAAGAAGTAAGCAACATTTTTTTCTGAACACAACAAAACATATCATGAGAGGCTACTTAGACATCTTTCAAAGAAAAAATTGAATTTATAATGCTACAAAATGTCTTTTCTTTGTAATACACCCCTAATGCTAAAAGATGACTGTCTAACCTAACCGGAATTCAACTACAGTAAACAATGTTTGATCTTGCAAGCTGCTGAAAATGCTTTTGTAGTTATTCAGCCTCTTCAAATCTGATTATCCACTGTTCAGTAGGATTTGGTTCCCCAGGCATAGTTTACAGAACCTTTGTCGTTATATGCATCAACCTACGTGACGGATAGCATGGGTACCCCATCAGGGCACACCTGGCTGGGGCTGCAAACCTAGTCTCAGGGCATTGTTCCAAAATCATCAATGCCAGTGGTAGCCATGCCATTTCCTTAGATATGAATTCATTTGATTTCTTTGGTTTCTTGGAAGATTTTATCATTCCAACAGGTTTCACGGTCACGAGTGCTGACATGCAGAGTTCATCCGCATGTGGCACTAATGAAACATTTTTGGCTGAGGTTTTCCTGCCTCTCTGTGCCCCTGCACCCCCTTCTTTTTTTTTTTTTTTTTTTACTTTTTTTTTGTACAGCAAACATAGCAGTCCCAGCCAGCCACAGACCCTGAAGGAATTCTCTGGAGTTACATTTCAACAGCATGAGCTCAGTAGGTCAAACCTGTGAAGGCACTTAGGCAGCCAGAGATTGATGTGTGTGGTATTCATAAAGAGTATGATTGTCTCTCTGCTCCTCTGTTTTGCATTTTCCTATATATAATGTTTAGACTAAATGGGACTTCACTGCAAGCATGTTTTTGCACAGATTGGGATGCTTTCCATTGAGCACTTATCACGCACCATCATCTCAACAGCTAGGATTATTTAAAATATCTCCAATGGTAAGAGTCTAGTCTTTCAGGAAGTTGTGAACATCTGAATAAGGCAGATTGCCATGGCATGTTGCAAGATAAGGTTCTTGACTTCTTTTAGGAAGTTAGTATAAATATTGAGTGCTGTTCACTTGAAATTAACCCTAATAAGAACAGATCAGAAATAATAAAAGTACCCATCAGCTACTAAGGACATCTTAATGCAACAGTAAAACATATTTTATACTGGGACCGCATTAACTTTTTTTGTTTCAAGATCTAAATTCAAGAGAAAATTGTTTTATAGTTTTTACTAGAAAAAGAGATCTTGAGTTCAGAACTGGCAGTTTCTCAATGAGAAATGTGCTCTTTTACTGGCTCTGATTGTAACCTTAGTCTAAGCTGAAATGTTTTAGCCACTGGCTTTCAACTTTATTTTATACAGGGTAGGGAAGTTAGCTCATAAGCATAAAACATCTTCATGTAACATCCAAATGGTTTTGAATACTTTAATTTATACATCTAGTCTACTACTTTAATTTTGTTTCTTCCTTTTCATTCTTTTGGTACATCCTTGTTTGGTTGGTTTCCTGGTTGATTCTAAGTTGTGTTCAATGACCATTTACTCTGACCTTTTTTTCATTAACACTTTATTTCCATCTGTAATATGATACAAATTCAAGGCTGATCCAGAGTCCAGTAAAATACCTGGAAAGTACCAATTTGGGATCATGTCTCTGTCTTTATTCATCTTATATATGTTTTTTTCATTGTTTGGTGTTCCCATTTTCTTTGTCATCTTTACCATCTTCCTCAAACAGTTCTTTGCTTTTATCATTAGAAAAATAGCAGGAAAAATAATTTTAAAAAATACTTTCCTAGTTTCTGTGTAAAAGACCTACCTGATTTTTTTTTTTTTTTAGCTTTTTGTTTACAGGGGAGGTTAAATATATACACTAGCACCGTGCTTCCCTCTGATTCCTGTTTCAAACATGAATCCATGTAAATACTGATAGAAACTCATAAACTGGAGGCTGTTTTTTAAATGTATCAGAACTCTGTGAAGCATCACAGCCTATCCTGCCCTTGCAATCTGGAGATAACATTGCATAAGTTTCTAGCAGACTTAAGTTATACATTTGCTTTAAGTATAGTTTCACAGTGTGCAATTCTCAGTAGGTAAGAAATAGTCTGTAATTCTGTGATTCTAAGAAATATGTTAATTGTCGTTAGGAAAGAATTTAAGATATGATTTTTTCCTGAAGACTAACATCTGTCAACTGTCTGTTATGTGGAGATCTGGAATTTGAGCCAGTAACTATTTCAATAAGAGAAAAATGTCCTGTGACATCCTGTATAATGTTTAGCTGTATTGTCATTGACATTTTAGAGTTTTCATGGGGAAAGTCTCAGTATTTCACTGTAAGCAGTTTCTACCTGCATGTCTTAACCTGACAAACGCTTAGATGCGTACTTGTCTTCAAGGAAATAGGTAGTGCCATTGAAATCAATTGGAATTCTCATGTTTGCAGTGAAGCTTGTATCCATGTACTTGAGGAGCAAGGGTCTCTCTGGCTTCATCTTCATTGTATTTCCTTGATGATATCTCTCTCCAGACTGATCCTTTTCTTCCTAAGTGAACTTATTCAGGTGTTACTGAAAATACACGTGTATAAAGATAGTGATGAAGTGAATAGCAGTGCTTTTCCGTCGTTCTACAGCATATTCTCTACAAGATGAAAACAATCTATATGTAGCAAAAAGTAGGTAGCTATAGCTCACAGCGTATCTGAACAGAAATGTCTGCAAGTGCAATGTTCCCTTCAAATTGTGAAGCATTATGTGGTTGCCTCATTTAATGATTAAGTATTTACTACTTGCTTATGTGGACTAATACCTTTTTTTTTCATTTAAGTCAGCTGGAGAAAGAGCACAAATATGGTGTTTTAAGTTTGCCAGTCAGGAGGCATTTGCAATGGACACCACTATCTTTAATATAAGACAAAAAATCCTAGGCTTAACATTTCTGAAGATGAAGCTTCTATCCCACATTATCATTCAGTCCTCTGTGGAAATGATTTACACTTACTATATGCAATTTATCTGGGTTTTTTGTTTTATTTATTTTTAAAGAAAATTTTTCTTTTATTAGGAATGGGTTTAGCAGAGATAATGTAGTTCTAACAGATTTTAGAGTTTGTTTTAATGGATTTTTTATTATGCTTAGGCAGATAGTTCAACAGTAACCCTGTTGGGATCCTTTATCTTGCACTCTGTGCAACCCTGCTGAAACCAATAAAATGGTACCAGGTGCAAGATGGTATGTGGAAAAGCAGTTCAGACCTCTTCTGTTATGGTCTATTTAATTTTCTGGGAAAGAATAGCTGTATTAATTTGTAAATAATTTTCTGTATTAGTATCTTTTGGTAGTAATGTGCCTCAGCGCTGAGTTTTCTTGCAGGCAGATTCCCTCTGAGTCACAGATAGCTCCTTGGGTTACATTACATTGTGTTGTTTGTCTTTGTCTATTTTTTTGGCTGAATTCAACTGATGTCTGTGCATTTTCTCATACAAGGCTATGAAAAATCTCGAAGCTTAAACAACATAGCTGGCTTGACAGGCAATGCTCTGCGACTGTCTCCAGTAACATCACCTTACAGCTCACCTTGTCCTCTAAGGCGCTCTCGGTCTCCCATTCCTTCCATCTTATAAACCAGATGGCATCAATCGGCTATATAGTATTAAATAAAATACTGTTTGCCACATACTGGAAATAAATGTAGCGTTAAACATAGGCTCCACAAATATGGTATAACTCCTGCATGATATAACTGTCAGTAGTAAGAAACGCCACTTGGGTAGCTGAAGATTGTTATCTTGGCTTTTAAAGATTACCTGAGGTAACACTTCTCCTTTTGTCTATTATATTGTTCTAGTCTCCTGTGGCAATAAAAGGACAGTTAGTGGATTCTGTTGGCCAGTATATTCAATAAATAAGAATATTTTCAGGGAGATTTACTTAAAATAATGTGCTTCCAAATACTTGCTAGTCACTCCATTGAACCTCCATTTTTTTGTGACTCTAATCCATTCTGAAGATGTCTGGAATCGTGTCTTCGTTGCACACAATGTGACTTGGGTCTGCTCATTTGCATGGACCATCCTGTCTCCATCACCTGACAAGCAGTGTTGCTGATCACGGAGACCACAGAGGGCTCTGGATGTGTGTTCTTGCATTGTACCATCCTGCTGAAATGAAAGCACTGATAAACTGGTCTGCATGTGGGATTGTTTTCCTTTGTTTAACCTTTTCCTTTATTTTTTAATGACCTACTTGTTTATAAATGGCTTTATTTTCTGATTAACTTATTCGGTACTGGATTGCTGTATCAGAGTTCTGAATGTCTTCGGTTGTTTGCACACAGATAACTGCAAAGAGGTTGTCATTACTGGTTACACGCAAGCAGAAGCCAGATCTCTTTCTTAATGGCTTGGGGAAGGCACAAAACATGCAAGAAAGGTAAACGCCATCCAGACTTGCAATTTTAAGCTAGCAAGTGCTGCTTGGTACTCTAGTCATTTTTCTACTCCAGGGTTCTTCAATATTTTCATAGGCTGAGTACCAAGTAAAACTGAGATTATTGGGGGCTCTTTTGTACCACTGTAAGAGGGTAGTAGTTCTCAAGTCGGGTTTTTGACCAGCCTTATACCTCTGGCTCATAAGCTTAAAGAATTTCTCCAGTCAATGTTTTTTGAGGTGCTTTGTCTTATATGTTGTTTGTCTGTCTGTTTTGCAACATGTCTACTGTATTCTCCATCTGTCTCCATAAAGCACAGAGATACTGTTAAAAAGCCCCCCTCTTTTAAGGTTAACTAAGAACATTTTTCTCCTTTTCTCTTTTTTTTTTTTATATGGACTATGTTATCTGTATAGATACAAATATATATTTTTTTCAAGGGCAAGTTAGTGTCTTCTAGACTAACTCTGAAGATATTTTGAGTGCAATTTAATAGTGACTCTACAGTACTGATCGGTTGCCTATTGCATCAATCTTCCTTCTAGCAACCAGCATTCATTACAGTTTTGAAACTATATCTCTTCTAGTGGCTTTTGCATTCAACATTAATCTCTGTTTATGCAACAGGACAAATGCAATGGCAGATCTGATGTTCTGGGCTGGTGAGGAAAAATCACCCTAAACTGTAGTTTTAGAACTACATGGGGAAGAACATAACAACCCAAATCTTAAGATATCCTTGAGATTCTTGAATAATCCCTGATTGCTATGTTTTCTTTTTTTATTATGAAAAGAAATATAACTTATTGTTGACCATGTAACATGTTCTTCTGTATATAGCCTAGCCCAACAGCATGACCTGCATGTCAGATTTCTTGTACAATAATGTATTTATCAAATTATACATTTCTGATATTTAGAGATGTACATTGATTTAGTTTTGTTAAAATATTGTCAATAGAGAGATAATTACAAACAGCTTTTAGCAAAGGAATTAATATAATATCTGGTGCTGCTGTTATATTAACTACAGTGTTGTACAGAATTTATCATGGATTTTTGACTGCTGAAAAAGGGACAATGGAATTTAGCCATACCAAGGACTGTACTGGAAAGAGACTGCTGCTGCTGAATGGGCCCTGATAAACAACTCGCGCCTTGAGGAAGTCACTGAGGCTTTACATGCAAAGTAGAGCTTGTTAAAGAAGATTAAAGACTGCTCATAATTACTGCTGCCAGAGGAAGGGGTGACTAGTCACTGTTGTTGAGTCAGCTGTAAATAAAACGTGTGTGCATGGAATATCAGTTTTTATCTATATCAAGGAAAGCTGAATTTAAATCATCATTGCTAAGGCTCCATGCAAAGACCCACACCCCTGTGTGTATTATTCCTGGTTACTGCAGTAAGTTGTGCTGTGGATCATGCAAAGACACACTTAATAACAATAGAGATGTGAACTACATCTGTCTTGACTCTGTCATAATAATGATATATTTTTCAAAGGTCACAAATATAAACAGAATAGGTTTGTGTAAGTCCTTGCTTTCTCAGTTTGCCATCACCTATATTTGTATGAATTCTAGAGTACATGCCAAGTCTTAAATTTACTTCTCACTTTGATAACAGAAATGTGACTGCAGACAAACATCACTGACTTTGTTCACAGCACACAGTCTTCTTTCATTGTTACCTCAAACTATAAGTATTATAAGAAATAAAATTCTGGCAGCAAGTCTATTTGGTTTTTTTATTATTATTATTCAGTGTTGCAAAACCAACATCAATAAGTATAAAAGTTGTATTAAAATTATATCTTAAAAATGTATATTTTACATAAAAGAGATATTCTTCGATCAGTTACTTTCTGTGATTTTTGTGGTAAATGGATCTAGTCTATGTTTATGAGCCATTGTAGTGCTACGATGTGATAATTATGTTCTCTCCATCCTATTCAATGGGAAATTCTCCAGAAACTGTTTTGTCACCCTGCTGTCCCAATTGTAGGGACCTGTCCCAGTTGTGAAACTCTGTATTGTGGAACTTCTGTGAACATGTCAAGGTGCATGCACAATCCTGGTGGAAACCAGTGGAAATGTAATACCTGAATTGGAGAATAAAAGGTAAAAGACCTGGGGAGGAACTTGGAACGTATCTTCTGAAGTGGCTCATGCGCTTTCTTTAGCTGAATCGGTCCCCTGCCTGCCACTGACCATCCCAATTCTCAAACCAGTTTTTCATGAGGAGCTAATTCAAGGACTAGCATGAGCTGACTTCTAAAACAGTCCAAATCTTCCTTCTTGTAAATGACCTCACTCCTTGTAATTGTACTAGATATTATCAGACTCAAGACAGTTGCATCCTAGCTTGAAGTCAACCTAACAAAGAAGTGACAAATGGTTGCTTAAAACTCCCTATCCAATACTGTGTTTGGGATAACCAATGAAAACCCTGAATACATGAGCAGACCGGCTGAGAGGGGTGAGGGAGCTAGTACAACTGTACACATGATTTGAGACGCTGTTGCTATAGTATTTAGGAAAGGGTTCTGGAATGTAAGGAGGATTCCAGGAAACAGGATCAAGAGATGTTCAGGTTTTAGCAAATATGTTATAGTAACATAGCACAAGGGCTCAGTGTGCTGAGTTTGCCCAGAGATTAAAAGTTGACTGGACTGTGGCCTGTGAGAAATACCTACATGAAGAAGGGTGTAGTGGTTAGCCAGGACAAGACTCACCATCAAATCCAGTCGCCCAGGTCTGATATTTGCCCACATGAGAGAGGTGTCTGTCTTTCCTCAGTGCTACACAGGGACAGTGAGAATACCCAGATCGGATGCAGACAGGGTATTGTGTTGTGTTGGCAAGACTGTAGAAAATACTGATGGTCAGATGGTGTCTGACTTCTTCTGTCTCTGGATGGTAAGGAGCTCAAGCCTGGATGGACCTCCACCAACACAGGACCTTGAATCCAGAATATCCTGATTCTAGCTTACTTATTTTTCCCCAGAGAACCAATCCCATGTTTAAATAGGTCTGTTAAGTATTCGTGTGTCTTGGGACTACGACCAAAATCTGACTGTTCTAAGAGGAAGAGTTGGCTTAATAACCAGCTCTCAAAGACTTGCCCCTTCATGGTCTTCCCCTTCTTCTGAGCACAAGAAGGGGTGGAAGTGCATTTTTCTGGGAGGTCGGCCACTGAGGTTTAACTTTCTCAGACTGAGGAACACTTTGAACATAGTCTTCACTCTTCAAGGTAATGCAGTTCTTACGTGTCAGTTACTTTGTAGAGAACTTAACTGCTTCAACCATCCTTTAAAAATAAGCAGGTACAACAATCTTTTGTAAACAGTGTCCTCGCAATGCAATAGGTAGAGAGAGACCTTCAGCCCTACAGAAGCAAAACTCTTCCTGGAGGAAGTAGCTTTGAGTCAAGCAGGAAGATGCTATGTGAATGTGGGNTGTGTCAGTTACTATGTAGAGAACTTAACTGCTTCAGCCATCCTTTAAAAATAAGCAGATGCAATGATCTTTTGTAAACTGTGTCCTCGCAATGCAATATACTTAGGTAGAGACCTTCAGCCCTGCAGAAACAGAACACTTCCTGGAGGAAGTAGCTTTGGGTCAAGCAGGAAGATGCTATGTGAATGTGGGTATCTTGTGGATCAAATACTCACCTAGGGTGTAGGAATTTTTGAGCCTGCTTTAAGAGTCCAAACACTTGTTCAATCCTTATCTAAGTAAGACATGAGGATTAGAAGTCAAACCTATAGTGTTAAAAAAACACAGTAAGTTTAGAAGCAATGCATTCATTAAGACAATTTACCAATGATTGTTGTTTGTTTGTGTTTTGAAGTTGAAAAAGCAGATTTTTTTAACAGTAAACTAGTGCAACAGCAGGATTGGTACAGAGATCAAAAGCTGTGATGTATTGTGGAGATGAGCAGAGCCTGGGACCTTTTAAATTTGGTCACAGTTGTTCTTATGGGACCTCATTCAGCACTGAGAAGACATTGCTGTTCCAGTGAATTTTGAGATGCTGCATTACGAGTGTTAGAGCTGTGTACTGTAAACTGGTGCCAGAATTCGTAAGAAACACGCAGTTAATAATAATGAATATAATGCTGTGTGTCAGGGGGATTTTTCATGTGTGAAACAATTATTTTTCCTAAAAGTTCTCTTACAGAAGGCCTAGATTAAATTAAAGCTGTTAAAAGAGAAGGAAATTTAAGGAAGCCTCTGTTCAGAGGAGTTACTGAAAACCAAAGGGGGAGGGAACCAATCTGACATGAGCAAATTTGCCAGCATATTTAATGTGACAATATGAATTTTAAAAGTCATGAATGAATTAGCTATATGGAAGAGTAAGGTATTTTATCATTGGAATATATCATGCAGAATTGAGATAAAGGAAATTGGAATGGAAAACTGCTACTAGAAAGAGAAAATGAATATATTAATATACTGCATTACAAGCAATGTCTTGAATGATTCCATAATAGAGCCTTTGAATACTAACTGAGTGAGAAGAAATTACAAAAAAAATTAAAGGTTTCTATCAGGTTAAAGTTATCAGAAAAATTATTTTTATAATACATTATTTTCCCCTTAGAAATGCTTATTTACGTAACTTCTAAAGAGGCAAGTTATTTAAGAAATGGTGGGTTTTAAAGTCAAAAGTTGGCTTTTGAGTAAATACTGAGATGATAAAGTTGAATATTGGGTACCTAGGTGGTGTGCCATTACCAGCCTTTTCCTCCTACTAAACTGATTATGCCCGAGACACGCTGAAATTGTGGAGTTGTTTGATTGCTGGCCCCAGAGAAGTAAATCTGTAATGTGCTGGCTCCGTGGGAACTCTAGGGTGTGCTCCAGAAAGGTTTGAGGAGTGCAGAGCTCCTGGTTCTGCAGCACAGCCTGCAGAAGCACTCTAAGCCTTGGTTTACATGTGATTACTCATTGCCTTCTGACAAAATACACGTGCTTACCCCACCCTCTGCAATCTCCTCCCCAAACTCCAGCCTTCCGTTGCTGGCATTTTTTTTCTCACAAGCATGTTGATGAACAGCTGACAGATTTCAGGTTCATGTTTCCTCAGCTTTACATTAACAGATGGCAATATTCTAGCAATTTTTTTTTTTAAAGATAAAGAAATTTGATGTGGACAGTTTTAGAAAATTTGGCACCAAAATAATAACTATTTCATTTGACAACTATGTATTATTCACAGGTGGAAGACTAGAGCTCAGTTTAAAACCAGGGCCCCAGCTAGGTTATACTGAAGCTTTTGGGATGTGTTTGTTTTACATTCTGCATCTGATTAGAGCGTTGCTACATTTTGCTATCACATGAAGATCCCAGTTTTCTCCCTAGATGGGATTTGGAAATAAGATGCTGGAGCTAGTCAGAGAGTAGTATTTTGAGATAAATGTTTTATCCATAGAATGGTTGTGACTCCTATGGGGCTGTAAACATGATTTGTAATATGAAGGAAAAGATATTGCGTGAGATATATTGAGGCTGTTATCAATGGCTGTAATCCATATTTGTCTTGCAGAATAGTACAGGCACCCTTTCTTTTAAACACAAAAAACAGGTGATTTTGTGTTGAACGCATCAGAAGACCATTAGACCTACGTAAGTTGATGAGCTACCAAGAGAAGAAAGTGGAAGTTCTTTCCCTTGACCTTAAGACAGCTTATTTGAAGAAGAAGCAAGATCAGCCTTATTTAAGAAGCTTGGCCTTTGCAGTGAAAAAATGCAAAACTCCATCAATCTGAAGAATAGTAAACCGAAACCACATTATCCTATTAGGCTGATGCTAAATATAGAATGGTTATTCAATTCCTTAGAGGGATTTCCTTGCTGTGTGACTATATTAAACAGTAGGGTTTTATGAAAATCTTATTTTCATCATGCCTATGAATGTTGCTACAATGAAATGTTTGGCACTTTGAAAGTCTCAAAACCATGGCATTGTTCAGTATTCTTGCATTTTGCAGGCATGAAAAATCAGGCTTTTTTTTCTGAACTGGAACACTGGGAAGGAGGATAGAGGGAGCACTGAAAGATGGTTTTCTTGACCTTTTATGGAATCTGTTACAAGTAACTGCGACCACACAGAAATTAAAATACACAGCTTTCCCTATGTCAGTGTCTTGACAGTGACCGTAATTTTTCCAGTTCTGATATTCCTCTTCGTAATTTTGGTGGGAAATCATGCCTACAAAATTTATTTAGTTACTGCTGTTTATAGCCTCTACTTAATCCTTGATAACTTTGTTGTAAATCTGTGAATGATAGAGCCATTATAGAGCTTAAAAGCACTAGGATTGGAGTCAGAGAACTTACGCACAAACTTAGTAGGACTGTCTGTAATTGTGGAAGAGATTTCTCTGTATAGGACATTGTTTGAACAAGTTGCCTCACCGAAAGGAGTGGCAAAACTGCCCTTGGCTTACTTAAGTGAGACTAGGTCTTGGAGAGAAACTGGTTTATGTCATGAGAATTTCCAGCACATTTGTCACCAGCATCTTGGTATGCAAACATACTTCAGCTAAAAAAAATTATAATGATAATTATAATCATAAATATTAATTATTTACTTGTGCTTTATCTTGATGGTCACTATTTCTGATTTGAGTACAAGCAGCTATAAGGATATGCAGCCACAGCTTTTAGCTGTGCTATGTTCTGCTTTCTGCATGCTCCACAAGCTGCTGCAGCTGCAGTAGAAAGGCCTGTGTGAGTGCCTGGGGCTTAACACTGCAGCTGGAAGGTCCATCCTCCCCTATAATGCAGGGGTTAAAAAAAGCTATTGTCACCTCTGCACCCAACTCGCCCACAGAGTGTACAGCAACACCTCTGTCCTGTGCATGCCTGCTGCCTATCCAAAGAAAGCTGCTTGGATTTCTCCAGAGCTAAAGGATCAAGTAACTACAGAAAGTTATTTTACCCATATCTTAGATACCTCTTTCAGTATTGGTCAAATTGATCTCTGTGAGTGCCTGCTGACAGAAAAGGTAGCTGGACCTGTTTCCATTCTGGCCTAGGGTCTGAGGGTCAGTGCAGAGGAAACATACCCCTGCTCCAGTGCCTGCCTCTCCTAATGCTTTACTTGCTCTTGAAAACATGCAGTGCCAAAACTATTCATGAACATTTTCCATCCATTGCCCCAGAAATAGTTTCTTTTTCAGCATTTGTGTTCTTCTCAGAAGAAGAAGAGAGTGTGCAATCAGACCCTGCCTGGGAGGCAGCTCTTGCCTAGGTGTGTGTGGGACTGACATGTCCCCACACTGATGCCCAAACTTTCTTCTTTTTATTTGTTGCAAGAAATACATCTCTGACTGAAACTGTCCCATCATGGAAGCTATTAAAGTATTTCAAAGACACATATTGGAAAAGCATTTGGCTAGCTGGGAAACTTTAAGCAGAGTTTATTAATGATTTGCTTTTTTTCCCCCTTCTGCAGTCTCCTGAACATATGATGTAGATTGTACCCCTTGTTTTGTTTGCACACGCCTTCCCTGCTGTCCACTATCTGCAGCTTCCCTACCTTCAACTTGGCCCATCCTATATACAGGAGTTACCACATAGCTCTGTTGCCTGCCTCTTCATTACAGTGCAGGTGTAGCTTGCCTGAGAGCTGCTGGGAAGGGAAAAGGTAAGTGAATTTGGACCTTAATCACCAGCATAGAGGAATACATGACTGAGTCTCCTCATGAAGCTGACTAAAAGTTGTTATAGATGTTGCCTTATCCAGTTGGGTCCAGCCCAGCTTGGAACAAATTTACAATTCTATGCAGCTACTTCTGTATGGCCACCACAATAGGGAACATTAAATTTTGGAACCACAAAGTGCTGTCTAAAAGCAGCATAGCTGTCAATGAAGAGCAGTTTGTAACTGGAATATGGCCAGTGCCAGGGACACAGCAGAAGGACATTCCAAAAAGCAGATAGAGATGATTGCTTAGAAACCAAATTCAGAAATTAGATTTTCCAGCCATCTATTCACTGAAGTATTGATTTATCAATCAATACAATAGTACTGAGAAGAATGATTGGAGTGCTGGATATATCATAATTTATCAAAAGGAATGACAAATAGTGACACTCTTCTGCTCTTTTTTAAGGCTTACTGCAATACCAAATATTCTTCACACCTGAAGATAAATACAATGAAAATAGTTGCATTAGCTAAATTCATGTGAGGGAATAAACATTCATCACAGGTAAGTATAAGAATTTACTTTAAGAAACATTTTTAGATGCTAGTCCTAGACAAAGGTTGCTCATTGAATTTTATTTGTAGTCCTTAATATCCTTTAAAAAGGGAATAATTTCTAGACTAGACTGTCTCTACTACTGGGAAGTTTATTACATTTATCTGTATTTGAATTTTTAGGTGGCAACTGATAAGTAATTTATTCAATCATTTCTGCCTTGCCTGTGTTTGTTTACAAATACTAGACAAACTGGGTTACTTGCTTCCCCAAGTTTCCATGTGAGATGTTTTGTACTTGACTCACAGGGCATGCAGATATAAATTTATCCACAGAGATGCTACAGGTGGATCTCAGCAGGTCCTTGGGGTGATTTGGGGCTGTTGCTACCATGTCAAGGCTAAACAAAGGGTCTG
>WAAB01002640.1:81400-215300 GCA_013389865.1 Piaya cayana
TGAGGGTCAGTGCAGAGGAAACATACCCCTGCTCCAGTGCCTGCCTCTCCTAATGCTTTACTTGCTCTTGAAAACATGCAGTGCCAAAACTATTCATGAACATTTTCCATCCATTGCCCCAGAAATAGTTTCTTTTTCAGCATTTGTGTTCTTCTCAGAAGAAGAAGAGAGTGTGCAATCAGACCCTGCCTGGGAGGCAGCTCTTGCCTAGGTGTGTGTGGGACTGACATGTCCCCACACTGATGCCCAAACTTTCTTCTTTTTATTTGTTGCAAGAAATACATCTCTGACTGAAACTGTCCCATCATGGAAGCTATTAAAGTATTTCAAAGACACATATTGGAAAAGCATTTGGCTAGCTGGGAAACTTTAAGCAGAGTTTATTAATGATTTGCTTTTTTTCCCCCTTCTGCAGTCTCCTGAACATATGATGTAGATTGTACCCCTTGTTTTGTTTGCACACGCCTTCCCTGCTGTCCACTATCTGCAGCTTCCCTACCTTCAACTTGGCCCATCCTATATACAGGAGTTACCACATAGCTCTGTTGCCTGCCTCTTCATTACAGTGCAGGTGTAGCTTGCCTGAGAGCTGCTGGGAAGGGAAAAGGTAAGTGAATTTGGACCTTAATCACCAGCATAGAGGAATACATGACTGAGTCTCCTCATGAAGCTGACTAAAAGTTGTTATAGATGTTGCCTTATCCAGTTGGGTCCAGCCCAGCTTGGAACAAATTTACAATTCTATGCAGCTACTTCTGTATGGCCACCACAATAGGGAACATTAAATTTTGGAACCACAAAGTGCTGTCTAAAAGCAGCATAGCTGTCAATGAAGAGCAGTTTGTAACTGGAATATGGCCAGTGCCAGGGACACAGCAGAAGGACATTCCAAAAAGCAGATAGAGATGATTGCTTAGAAACCAAATTCAGAAATTAGATTTTCCAGCCATCTATTCACTGAAGTATTGATTTATCAATCAATACAATAGTACTGAGAAGAATGATTGGAGTGCTGGATATATCATAATTTATCAAAAGGAATGACAAATAGTGACACTCTTCTGCTCTTTTTTAAGGCTTACTGCAATACCAAATATTCTTCACACCTGAAGATAAATACAATGAAAATAGTTGCATTAGCTAAATTCATGTGAGGGAATAAACATTCATCACAGGTAAGTATAAGAATTTACTTTAAGAAACATTTTTAGATGCTAGTCCTAGACAAAGGTTGCTCATTGAATTTTATTTGTAGTCCTTAATATCCTTTAAAAAGGGAATAATTTCTAGACTAGACTGTCTCTACTACTGGGAAGTTTATTACATTTATCTGTATTTGAATTTTTAGGTGGCAACTGATAAGTAATTTATTCAATCATTTCTGCCTTGCCTGTGTTTGTTTACAAATACTAGACAAACTGGGTTACTTGCTTCCCCAAGTTTCCATGTGAGATGTTTTGTACTTGACTCACAGGGCATGCAGATATAAATTTATCCACAGAGATGCTACAGGTGGATCTCAGCAGGTCCTTGGGGTGATTTGGGGCTGTTGCTACCATGTCAAGGCTAAACAAAGGGTCTGAGATTTCAGCTTTCTGACTCCCCATAAAGGTTTCAGCATGCAGAGCTGAGAGGTACCAGCATACGTTTGTTGTCAACATTGGGATTTAATTCCCTTACTCCCTAAAAAAACTGTCCCAACCTACTGAGCAGTGTAGATGTCCTCTGCAGGGTACAATTCTGATGTTACACTTGAATTGCCAACAGCACTGCCATTACTTTTTTGAGTCCTGGATTTGATTATTTGATTTCACTTGTGCAGCTGACTGCCTTGTTTGGGACCTAGCAGTGGTGCACGGGGTAAGTCTAACATAGAATCATGGAATAGTTAGGATTGAAAGTGACCTTAAAGAACATATAGTTCCAAACCCCCTGCTTTGGGCAGGGACTTCTCACTTGGGCTACCCAAGGCCCCATCCAACCTGACCTTGAACACCTCCAGGGATGGGGCATCCGGAACTTCCCTTGGCAACCTGTGCCAGTGCCTCACCACTCTCATGGCAGAGAAATTCTTCCTAACGTCTAGTCCAAATCTGCCCCTCTCCAGTTTATACTTGTCCCCTTTTGTCCTATCAGCACAAGCCTTTATGAATAGTCCCTCTCAAGCTTTCCCGTAGGCCCATTTCAGGTACTGAAATGTTACTATAAGATCTTGGAGCCTTCTTTTCTCCAGGCTGAACAAGCCCAACTTTCTCAGCCTGTCCTCGTATGGGAGGTGCTCCAGTCCTTGGATCATCTTTGTAGCCCTCCTCTGGACCTGTTCCAACAGCTCCTTATGTTGAGGATTCCAGAAGTAGACACAGTCCATCATATGACATCATACCCATCATTAAAAGCTTGCTGGGAAGACAGGGCTGCTGTTGCCAGCAGCCTGATTGTACATCAGTCAGCGGATGGTGAGAAATTCTTTAGGATTTTTTATACCACTTCTTTATCTTGGTTTTGTTTTTCCTTCCTTTGTTTTTGTTTTTTAAAAAAATATTTTATTAATTAAATGGTCTTTATGTCAATCCATTTGGTTTTCCACTTCTATATATTCTCCCAGGGGCTGCTTTTGATTGTGTTTAAAGTGATAATGGGACTTGTTTCTTTGCTTGGATGGTTTTGCCTCCAGCTAGACTTGAATATCCAATTTAGCTTATACTTAGGAAATTTCTTCCCCCCCCAACTTGTATTGCAACACCATTTCATTTTCAAGACCAACTTAAGACAGTTTGAAGGAGACATTGAAAACATGGTGGTTGATTTTGCAGTGTGAATGCCGGCTCACAGTTTCACAGATGCATGTGGTCTTTAGCCTTATAAGGATTACAGGGCCACCAGTGTTTCTGAATTACTTTTACATAATTTCATGTGGGTTTCTGTTTAAAAGCGTACTAAAATAACATACTAAAATAACACAGGAGATCATGGAAGGAACTCAGGTTCCCTTCCTCCAACTAGTGTTTGACTTTATGTTTTAATTCATAAAAAGTCTTTGCTCTCCAGAGAAAAGTGGTTCCTGGCTATAGCAGGGGTTTTGAGCTTAGGTGCTCTGTTCCTACAAGCTTTTGCCTGGATGCTTGTCCACACAAGCTCATTTGGTTAAGAGGGTCAGACCATTTTAGCAAGGGAAAAACATACAGCAGGGATCAATGGATAAAAGCTAAGAGGCTAGAGTGTAGGACCCTGGGATTCACTGAAATCGACACGGTTTAAGCTCCTAAATGTTTCTGGATCTGCTCCAGACGTAGGAACAAGAGCTCTGTTAGTTCAGTCTTGATCATTAAATTGATGTATTGTCTTAGGTTAGATGCTGAGTGACCGGGCCTCTGTTTCTTTCTTTAATAAACAAAGCAAAACAAAACAAGCAGAGATATTACTCATCTACTCTGGAAGGCGCTTTGTGCATAAGGCACTTCACAGGGAGAAGCTGGGACTTGGGTAAATTGTACTGTCAGTCTTACACTGACTGTGGTGGTAAAAGAGGATAAGATGTCATTGCAAAAAGCCTCTCCCTGCCTGCACATTGAAAATATAACCACTGTGAAGAAGCTGCTAGTCTCTTTGGTCACAGGTCACTTGACAGCATCACACATCTGCAGATGAGAAAGCTGCAGTGGGACTGAGAGTGCTGAGGCACTGCCAGGGCTTGGGAACAACAGAGACTGGGAAGGGACGGTTCTTCACGGTCAGTTCTCCATGGGAAAACTCTCTGCCAGGAAAACTGTCCGCTGGGAGCCATTTGGTTTAGGTTTGGGATGAGAGTTAGGTTTAGGGCTAGGGTTAAGCTTAGGGGCAGGCTTAGAGTAAGGGTTAGTATTAGAGGTGTCCTTGAGGAGAGCTGTCCCCTGAGAGGAGTTGGAGAGTTGACTGTGGAGAGCTGGCCACAGGCAGTTGTCCTAGACTGCCAGAGACTGATAATTCTGTCCCCTCCAAAAATGGAATTTTATCTTTCTCATCAGGCAATGCAGCAAGTATTGCTTGGGAGTGTGAGTGCAGTGAGCAATGTGTGTGCAAATGAGCTGCACATTTCAGAGCTTAGCACTGAATTTTTAGAGCTATCTGAGACCTAGTGTGGAGTACCATGGGCTTCAATTGCATCATGCACAGATGACCAGAAATAAAAGGGAAACCACAACCTTGCCTGACAGCTGGACCACCAAATTAGGCTACTCAGTACCCAAGCCATCGAAGCCATGGCAGAGGACATTCCCCCCTGGAATTTGGGGAAAGGAATTTGCAGTTCAGGACGTGCTCTCTCAATATGCTGGCTCTTTGGCAGCATCTGCACAGATTCCAGTGCCTTGGCATATGGACACCTCACAACCTGCCAACGACTAATTTGGACAAACTCATTCTGCCTTTGGAAACCCTCCTCTCTGGGACAGGTTTACAAATGAATTTACCAGAACATCATGTTTTTCCGGAGAAAATCATAGAATAACCAGGTTGGAAGAGACACACCAGATCATAGAGTCCAACCACTCCTTTCAAACACTAAACCATGCCCCTTAGCACCTCGTCTACCCACGCCTTAAACACCTCCAGGGAAGGTGAATCAACCACCTCCCTAGGCAGCCTGTTCCAGTGCCCAATGAACCATTCAGTGAAATTTTTTTTCCTCATGTCCAGGCTAAACCTCCCCTGGTGGAGCTTGAGGCCATTCCCTCTTGTCCTGTCCCCTGTCACTTGGGAGAAGAGGCCATCACCCTCCTCTCCACATCCTCCTTTCAGGTATCTGTAGAGAGCAANCACCCCCAGGTCCTTCTCCTCCAGGCAACTCTCCAGCCAGGCTTCTCCCAGTCTGTAGCACTGCTTAGGGTTGTTGTGCCCAAAGTGCAGGACCCGGCATTTGGCCTTGTTAAACCTCATACCATTAGACTCAGCCCAGCAGTCCAGCCTGTTCAGATCCCTTTGCAGAACCTCCCTACCCTCCGGCAGATTGAACGAAGACGAAGTAAAGCTACACTTGTGGTAGCTTTGGAACTCTAAGATAATCACCTTCTGAAAGTTATGTTGACAAAGAAATATGAGAAAAAAATAACATAAGGAAGTAAAATTCATGCAATCTAATGGATACCCATTAGCACACTTCATTAGTTTTTGTCTCCTGAGTCTTTAATTGGAAAATTCCCTACTTACTGTTTCTAAAGAAACTAGAACAATAAAAAAAACCCTTTTTCAGTAATCATCCTAAATAATTGATGTTGTATGTTTGTCATTTTGATCACACTATGTTATTTTTTCCCCATCTAAATAAAAATAGAAAAATAATGCCGTTTTATTTTCTTCTACTATTAGACAATATCAAAATATATGTCTTTCTCCTGTGGCATATAGAGACTGCTCTATACTGAAGAGATACAGATTTCCCCAACACTCATTTTTACTGCTATCATGCAAAGAAGTGATAACATAATGTGTTACCGGGAAATAATGGAAGAAGCTATGGCAGCAACTGTGTTATATTCATGGTGTCCAGAATTAAAGGTTCTCAACATTTTTGCTTTCCTCCCTTGTGTATTAAATACTTAGTGAAAGCCATTATAAGGTGTTATTAACATTAACTATTTTTAACAAGCAGTAACAGCAAATTGAAATTGGCATGCTGAATAAAAATTCTCAATTGATCTTCCATTTCAACAAAGTTATTTTCAGATGCCATGTGTATTAGTCTTTTCCACTAAGATTGTGTTCAGCTATTATTAATATCTCTAAACATTGGCTGAATCTGGGCAAGCTGTTTCTGACATGGTAGCTTTGACTCATCAGTTAGGAGGTGTGCACCATTCTGAAGTGGAACATCTTACTGCCCCATAGATTGGTCCTATTTTAGCCATGCAGATATTTACATGCTCCTGCTTGTCACATCAATACTCTGCACAGCCTGAGCTGGAGTAGACAGTGAGTGCTGCAGAGAGAAGAGCTCTTCTGTGATTGCATGACACACAAATGTTTTTGCACAAAACCTCCTCAGTAGTCATGAAAACAGTACAACTCTCAGAAGCACTATTCAAAAACTTCTAACTGACACAAATACTCAATGTCTCATATGTGCCTCTGTTCACATCATACCCAGCCTTCTTCAGGAAAGCTGTTTCTTCCTGCCATGTAAGATTAGGAGCATGGTTTTGAAAAAAAAAAGAGGAATTGAAATGTCCTGATAATGTGGTATGAGTAGTACAAGACTGCACAGCATTTGCCCACTGCACACTGACGGGAGGGGTGAAAAATGAGAGGAATGCTCAGCAGGGCACGATAAAGAGCCTGAATCATCCACGTGGGCTTCTCCCAAGTCAGGATGCTACAGAGCAAGGTCAACAAACCTGCCTATGTACACTGGGAAAAAGAAAACCCCAAACACTCCCCTCACCCTTGCCAGCTCTGCGTCTATGAAAGAGATGAGAAAGATTTGCTTTTCCTGTCAACCTTGCCCAAACCTCAGTACAGCTTGTTCTCAGAACTTTATAATATCTCTTGCATATTAAAGACATTAAAAGTTACTTTAAAGTTTGATGAAAAGAAAGCCTGGTAGCTCACAGCCAGTGTAGAGAGCTGACACTGGCCCACCAACTCTAAAACTTGGGGACCACTATAACATACAGATCAAGGTCCTTCCAGACAGCAACCCTGCCTTTTATGTGGAATGTTCATGGCTAATTTCCCTCTTTGGCTTCTAACCACAAATGTGAGACAATCCAGATTGTTGCCATCATACTCATGGTCAGAATAAAGTTGAATTGCAGGAGGAACTACTAAGAAATAAGGAGGAGAAGTCAAGGGCAATAATCATTCTTCAGTTTGTGTGTTTTTACACCTTGCTCCTCCTCTCAGCATAGAGACCTTGTACAAATTTAACTCTTTTGGCCACCAGAAGGAGGATGTAAATGGCTGTGATAGAATCAGATTGAGGAGCTGCAAATGCTGCATATTGCTTTATATGGCACCTTGGAGTTTCTGTCCATGTTTCACTTATTTCTCACCAGCAGTAAGGTAAGTGTGAAAAAGTGACTTTTCCAGAAAACTCTCATGAAAGTGCATACTGGCTTACAGGTTGGCTTCAAGTTCTTTTCCTCAAAATGCAACTGCTTTCACATTTTCAAACCAGAGTGATTCAGTGAAATTTTGTTTCAAAATTTTGAAGATATGAGGAACACTAATGCAAGATGACATAATGATCTATACCTATAATAGAAGACTGGAGTTGAAGATTAAGAAAAATAGAGTTGCAGGAAAAAGCATTAGTGAGTGCTGTCATGTGCAGACATCAGAAACCATCAGTTAATATACCATGTTCCAAGAGCAGGCACCTTTGAAGGATGAATGTATCTTTGTGCAGAGCAGGAAAAAACCAGCAAAGATGCAAGAGAAAAATAACATGCTGAGTCTCAAAGTTTACTGCAACCCACTCATCCAAAGTCTGTCCCTGAAAAGATTAATATCCTAGAAATGCAACTGTGAAAGGAAATCTAGATTACCTGTCCAGTTCTGAAAGTGAAAACCAGTAAAGGAGTGAAGTGAAAGCAAATAATTCAGGACTGAAAATTCAGCTGGAAAGTTTAGCCTTTCATACTGCTTTTGAGGATTTAAAGACATATAGAAAATTACTATATTTCCTGGAATGGATCAGGGCTCGGGGGGTGGGAAACATAGATATATATTTTAAATTAATTTAAAGTTTATGGCTGAAATCCTAGGCACATGTTCTGGACAGAATTCTTGTTCTCCTCTTCTTGTAAGGTTGCTTCTGCTTTAAAAATGTTCAGATTAAACTCATTTGGGAGTCCTATCAAACATACGAAAACATATTTGAATGTGGCTTATTGTGAGTGTCGAGTCCATAGGGTCTGTGAGTGATCCATGTTTCATCTGTTGTTATATGAAACATTATGACAACCACATCCTTCCTCAGCAGATTAGCATTTTTGGAATAAAACAACTATGTGTGAATTAACAGTTCATTTTTGTATAGTCATATACATACACATCTTTGCATTTTGCTTCAAAGGCCAGTGCAGGAAATATTCACTGTCCTAAAACTTGCTTGTCCTTATTGTGATTAATGAAACAGTGCCTTGAATTCATGTCATGGTCTGCACAAAGATGGCTTTCATGCAAATTAAACTGAGGTGCCAGTAAAATTTAATGACAGAAGTGTTTGTTTAAAGCAAATCCAAAAAAAACTCTTATGGGTACAACTCCAATAAACAAATTAAAAAATAAATGATGACTCATATATTGGACAGCATACGCTCAGATCTAGAAAGAAAATTCTGCTAATTTTTAATAATACAACTACACAAGAGTATTTTTTTTTTCACCAGTTTGAATAAACTGATGCCTGCTTTGGTCCAGACAGCAAGTTTTTCCCTTTTCTATGCTGCCAATATGAGCTGTTTCACTTGACTTCTCTTGTATTTTGGCACATGTGACAAACATTTCCATAATGCCACAGTTCATGTGAGGTCAGTCTAAATGTCTTTGATTCCCCTCTGAAATTTTTCAATCCCTGAATGACCCTCACATAGCCTTTTAAATGTATTTTTCTGTAAGCATTTAGGAATGCTGCACCATTCTGTTTCTAGAACAAATACCAAAAAAATTCCACTACTGAAAGCTCTCACTGGCACAGGGGGCTGACAACACACCCAGGATAGCATGTCATAGGGGTGCTAATTGCTTTGATTTCCTTCTACCAAACCTCCTCCTTAGGTGCACTCATCATTTGAGCTCTGACACATTTTTCATCAGGCGGTACAGGATATATGGGTGTCTATGGCGACTGAGACCCACTTGGACATACTACTTAGATGCGTCTGGAGGTACAGGAGTTGGTCCTACCCTTAGGAGGCAGCAACGCCTTTGTCATCTCCTGGTATATTGGTTGCCTAGAAAGACCCTCAGCATTTTCAGTGTGATTGGCAAAGGACTTTATATATTTAAGTACTCAGGAAGATGTTGCTGTCCAGTTTTACTCATGGTGATGTGAATGTTGTCCAGTTCTCCATGGAGAGCTTACTCTACAAAGCAAATGTTAGTGTTAAAGGTATCTGGCACTCACAAAATCTAATACTATGAGTCAACATGCATTGTTATGCTGGTTCAGAGGATTGGCAGAATGAGGTTGCATTTCCTCCAGCACCTGATGTAATTTTTAAAGCCTTTTACTATCACCGTGTAATGTAATTGTTCCATGTAGTTATCATCATTGTCTTCTTCTGTCATAAAGCTTCAGGACTTCCTCAGCATCTCAAGCCCTTGCTGGATTTTCAGTCCTAGTTCCATCCCAAAGACTCTGCGTAGTAATTGCTCTTATGCTGGTGAACTGAGTAAGAAGATCAACCACAATTTACTCAGTTACCTATTTAGAGTCTCTAGCATCCTTCCTCACTCAGGAAACTCTAATGAAGGCAACAGCATGTGTTCGCTGGTATTTTCATCTTTTAGGGAAATTTTAACCTCTACAATTTTTCACTGAGGATTTTATTTTTATGCATAGTACTCCTGACTCTATGTTGTTCATCAGTTCCTTATAGCCAAGACATCTGGAAGTTGTCTGCTTCATCCTTTGTCTTAAAACTTTGCCACGTTCATCATTTAACCAGCTCTGACTTGAGGCAAACCATTTCTGAGCTTGAGTGTGAAGGTCCTTTACACAGTGCATGTTTCTGCCAGGAACACTTTATCAGGATTGCAGACCACCCAGATCAATGTCAGAGTCAGTATCTAATACCTTCATTCTGAGAAATGATCCCTTTCCAGCAGAGTGGTTAGGTATCTTTGAATGCAAGCACTGATACAAGACCCATTGACTCTAGATGCATTTAAACCACATCTTTAAGTATCTTAGTGAATCACCATTATGATCAAAATCCAGACTGCAAAATAGTGCCCTTTGAACAGATAAAGATCTTGTAAAGTATTTCTGTGAGCTATTGCTTAAAGATAACTTCCTTTTCTAATGCTGTGGTAAAGGTGACTCAGCTTCTTCTGATCATTCACAAAAATCAGCTGGAAATGTTTAATCAGTTCAGGAAAATTCTGGCAGCTTCAAACTAAATAGCTCTTTCAAGGGCAAGCGTGGCTTCTGCTTACTAATAATCAGATAGCATTAAAAAAAAAAACCAAGCATAATTTAATCTGGAAATAGCAGCATTAAATGTTTAATAACTCCGGATACTGCTCTTCTTTGTGTCATTCATTAACATAATTATATGCACTGTTCTGTCCAACAAGCTTTTTCCTTGGGAAATCTCATAACTTTATCTGTGGATTAAAAACCCCACTGCTCTGTGTTGTTGTTCCATAGACCTTTGTGGTCTCAACTTCACATCAGTGTATGAAAGGATTTGAGTACTTACCCAACTTGTCCACTCCACTGTTGGCACTTACATCCAACCCCCTAGAACCTCCAAGACCCTATTTAGGGGTGGCCTAAACCCAAAAGGGTCTATTTTTCCAGCACTAGCAGTAAATCCCCAGAGCTGCCTAGAGAACTGCCTCGGGTATGAGGGCTACTCTCCCTGTGGGTGGATCAACAGTTGGGAGTATACGACCCTTTCCTAATTTTGCAATGATGGTTCCATGAATTCAGCTCTGGGGATGGAGGTACTCTTGTCATGTTTTGAGGACAATGAGATATCTCTGTGTAAGTGGAAGTGGGTCACCTATGCCCTTGAACCTCCATTCCTTCAACATCCCCTGAACTTCCTTATCCCTAAAATATGCTTTCTAAAGTAGGGCCTTGCAACTTCTCTACACTTTGATATTAAATGCTTGATGTGGGTGTTATGTAGAGAAAAGCTGATAAGGTAATATTTTAGCAACAACATTAATCAAATATTTATAAGCTACAATATAATTCCTTAGAATATCATAGAGCTATCTCACATAAATGGAGCATTGGTAAATTTTTTAAATGCTCAGACCACTCTGAACTACAAATTTAATAGGAACACCTGAGTGACAGCTGGCTTTCATGAACAGAAAGGTAGCTCTAAGAAAAGAAGTGATCAGCAGGTTGGCCTCTATTGGGGAATGGCTAGCTGTCTGGCACAAAGGATTTGCAGGAGTGGAGTGGGAAGTGTGGTACTTGCAAAAATTAGGGAAACTCACAGGGTCTCAGGTTTGCTTCTGTGATTGCTGATCCATCTGTTTCCTTATGAACTTTCTTAAAATTTAGGGTTTTTTTCAGCATCTGTCAAATATCTGTTGGCCAAGATCCTCTTTCCTGTATGCTACTTCTCAGTTTCCCACAGTGCCACTGTGGGAAATATATTATCATCTTATTGGTAACATTTTCTCCTTTCCTCCCTTCTCATTTTTACTTCCTATCCAGTTGCGATGCTTTGCCTGAGGTGAGATCTTGGCTCAGGTTATGCAGATGAGGACTTGGTCCTAAGAGGCTTCTGTCCCATATGAAGATATAGCCTGGCTACCCTTTGGTGTGCTAGCCGATGAAGAAAATGAGACACATATGTTGTTTGCAGGAGCAGGTTTTAGGGTGCAAACTGCTGTTCTGGCCTCTGTTCAGTTTCTGGAGCTTGCAGCATGCTTTGCAGCACACAAGAGATATACTGTGGACATGGCAGCACTGGTCTTTAGAAGGGCAGATGGGTCCGGACGCATGGGAAGCCTGAAAGTCAGAGTACTTGAATTATCTTCTCAGGTTTGCTTCTGACTTGCTAGAAGGTGTTAAGCTCAGCTGTTCTCCAGTTCTTATAGCTGCATTAATAATGTAAGATGCACTGATGTCTTTATTCCAGTAAGTTTTGTGAACATCAGAATGGTGATTATTTGGTTCAGCCTCATTCTTCTGAAATGCTTACTCACATAAAAGATTTTTTTTTTTCCAGAGCTTTGAAAGATAATTTGGCTAGATTGTTCCTTTCAAGTAAAACAATCTCACATTTGCATTAGTTGGATGAGAAGTTCAGTAGTATCACTGCATTAGTAGCTTGTCATTCATGTTCTCAAAGAACTTTAAAACAAACTCTTTGATGTACTTATGGACTTCTTCCAGCAGGTGTATAGCGCATAGTGTCTGCACTTTTGCTGCAAATTGTAACTTGACTTATGGAATCTTTATTGTTTCAATGACTGCCTGAGGAATTATGATGAGTGCCTTTTGAACAACATACAGGAGCTCGATAACAAAATGACAGCCATAAATGGAATATTTAAATTGACAGTGAAATACCCTGTGCTCCTGGAAAGAGCGAACCACTTCTAAAATTTAAACTTCCCTGTAGCTCCTCAGTGTTCTGCAAAGGGAAATGACAGACTGTAGCTGTTGCTTGTGGCTTGATTTTCCCCTTTTGGCTCAGCTTCCCAATGGGGCTTGTGAAATCCCAGCAATCAGCATGTGGATCTGAGTATAATAATCCTGCTGGCTCTGCATGCCCAACGGCACAGTTGTTACCCTCACCGGGTGGCAATGGGGTTATTAAAACTCCTCTCCACAGGAGGAAATGGGTAGTGCTGGGAAGAGGCCCAACAAGCTTTAGAAACTGTTTTACCTGGTAAGAAAGCTTAACTTTCCAGCCCAAACTGTCTAGTGCTGGCTTATCAGATGAAAGACGCTTGAGGACTGATATTAGCTTGATGTAGTCTGGTAGTTGCTGTGTCCCTGTGAGATGGTGCACTGCTGTCTGAAAGAGGAATGCAGGCAAGGTGCTAACAATGCCCTACATCTCTCCTGGGCTTGTACAGGGAGGAATCAGATTAGGGACACTGTGTCATCACTGCAGGATCCCTCTCCTGTGGATTTGTCCCAGTATCTTGTGGTCCTTGGGTAACCTAAATATAAATGCTAACATGTGAGCAGCACGCAGCTGACACCATGCTCCATCAGCCCTGCAGTGCAGCCAGGCACAGGGTACCACTGCTATAGCTCAGCATCTAGATGAGATTAGGTCATAGGACTTTCCTCATTGCTGGACTTAAATCTTTATTTTGAACCTGAGCCTAGAATACCTACAAAATGCCCTGACATGCTGGGATTAATACCAAAGCTGATAACTGACAAGTGATGAGTGACACTTTCTCTGTCACAGTGGTGAGACTTGTCAGTTGTGGACATAGACATTTCTTGATGGCTGAGCTGAGACTGTGGAACCAAAGTGTGCAGGAACTGAGGACTGTCACTAACCTGGCTATCACAGTATCTGATGGTAAGAGTCATTGTTTTGGTTGGTTCAAACACAAATATGTTAAAAGAAAACCTCTATCAGACCAAACTAAATAAAATCCTATCAAAACAGACTGTTCCACATGTCCAGACTTCTACGTCCAAGAAGCTGAGAAGTTAAACAGGTTGTGACTGATTTTTATGTCTATTGCTTAGTGCTCTATGGGTCTGTTGCACAAATGCTACGGTGATGAACATGTTATAAGAGCTGACACAGAACAGAATGAGTATGAAAAAATCAGACATCATGTTGAATTTGTGATTCAGATTGAAGTGCATTAATAATGAATTGAACACATGTATTATATATGGAGGTTCCCATTGAAACATTTCTTGAGGGCAGCTGAATTTTACTGCCATAGAAAAATGATGATAATTTTAGAGGAAATGTAGATTACTGTAATTTCTCTTGCAAAATGTGTTGAGCAATAATTATGAACAATGACAGGGCTCACACAGGGTTTGTCATAGGAAACTCAACCTACTGTTAAACTGCCTGCCTACCTCCAGCCACATCCACCTCCACCAGTCCAAGAGCTCCTAGTGCCACTTGATTTGCTCCTGAGCTGAATTACAAGGTCTGGGGAGGGAAGAACAAAAAATATGCAGGTTATAGGTCCAAATACCACGAGGAGTCTGCCCCATAATTTTACAGGAAAATCTGTTGATACTGGAATCAAAAACCTCTGACAGAAGTTGCATTGTTCCCAGAAACCCAATCCACTCATCTTATTAAAAATACATGAAATAGTGGAAGCTTTCTGAATACTCATTTATGAGCCTAAGGATGATGGGTTGCAAATCGTTACCAGGGGGATTTCTCAAAATACCTCTGTCCTCCATGAGAAGGCAGGAAGGAATAGACTAGGGGCATAGTCACAAACAGCACATGACCTGATCACCTCTGACCCTTCAGATTTCACGCTGTCCCTAGCCATGCATACAATTATTTCCTGTTACATAGTGCTCAAGGTGGTTTTAATGTGCTCTGTCCCCTGGAAATAGCAGAATTGACAGCAGCAGAGAGCTGGTTTAAGAGGGAAAGGGAAGATTCCCTTATCCTGGAGGGCAAGCACTGCTAACTTCTTAGCTATCTTCAAAATCTCCTTCAGAGTATGAAATCTCTTTGCTCCTCCCCAGACCTTGTAATTCAGCTCAGGAGCAAATCAAGTGGCCCTAGGATCTCTAGGTAGCAGAGTTGTTTCTTCCAGAGATAACGATGCTTGTTTCCCCTGGGAAAGGTGTAGGAGGCGTCCTCTGTCCCTATAGAGAGACAGGAGCAGTTTGCAGTGACTTTCAATACTGAAACCAAACTCTGGCCTTTTTCTTTCCACACACAGACTTTTCTGTTGAAATAGTGCTTGGGGGCCTCCAAGGATTGTGTTTGGCCTTGAATATCTCTTCTGCTAAATGTGAATACCTCATGCTGTCAGGACATCCCTTTTGTGCTTCCTGCTTAGGCCAGGGTGGTGGATTTTGGCTCTTAGAAATGACTGAGATGCCTGCCCACAGTTTAGTGCCTTTTTAGTTCTATAAACTTAGAGCAGAGAGGAGCAAAAGCCAAGGAAAGGGCAGTTCTGCCATCACTCAGAGAGTTCCTTGTGGTGCTGAGCATAGGGATCATCACCAGCCGCATTCTACTGTTTCTCCCTTCCTCAGATGTTGCTGTTGCTACAGGAGGAATTTTGTCCCCTCTTTTGGACATTTCAGCACTGCCTTAGTGTTGTTGGTTACCTCCACTTGGGTATTCACTTTGGAGCTGAAAAGATTGAACAGGTGGGATGCTTCTCCAGATATAAGAGTAAATTTCTGGTTTCAGAAATACTACCTGTATGCAGGAAATGGATGCAGGAGGGGAGGCAGGATGATGCCTCCTCCTCTCCTTTTGTTGCTCTCTCTAGGTGGAGGCTTGACCTGCCTTTGTCCTTGCTAGGATTCCTGCATTGATGACATGGGGACTGTGTGTCCAAACTCCTTCCCTTGATTCCGTGATGATAAAACACTTTTTTGTGCATTTACTTTTTAAAAATTTTTTGGATGAAAGCTGTGATCCTAATGTAGTCTTAGGATTCAGAATCAGAGATCAAGGACTGAGCATGAGTCCTGTATTCTCAGATGTCCTTAGGTGCATAAATTCTTAGGGGGGCTAGGACATAATATATATGCCAATAATATCCTGTTCTCATGGTAATTTATTTCCAGCTCTTCTACTGCTAACAGACAGTAAGGACAGTCAGAGAAGAAAACTTTGCTTCCAAAATCAGGAAATTAGGTGACTTGGCTGAAAACCAATCAAAAAAACTTGATGCATCTTTTCAGAGTTTGTCAGGAGAAATCTACTCGACCTACAGATGGGAGACACTGTCAACATCAATACCTCTTGGCTTTGCCTCAGTCCTCATTGTCCAAGTGCAGTGAAACAGTCCTAGTTCCTGTGTTTAGTGCTCTGTCACGAAGCTACACCTTCATGTCACCATGAGCAAAAATGGTGATATGAATCCCACCTTGTACTTCCTCCAGTGTTTCAAACAAAGACTTAGGCACTGATGCAGGCAATACTATTCTGACCCAGGAACAGGGGATGAAAAGAAGCCACACAGACTTACTGAATGTTTGAAAAAAAAAAAATTCAGTCTCCTACAGACTCTACAAAGATACTTAACTTTTCATTTGGAAAAGAAAAGGTTGGATTTAAAAGCATTAGGCTTAAAAATCAGACACTTATAGCTCAGCAGAAGGTTTAGACCTCTTGAACCAAGAGACCAGGAGAGTAGACATTTATCCAAAACCAAAATAGGCAGACTTAGTAAGTGAAGTCCTAGCAAGCTATCTGCACATCTTCTAACATTTTTTAAACATGTCCTATTAACCTTTGGAAGAAGTATTTGCAAGGAGCTTGAAATATCTTCGAAAATAAAGTGGCCATATTTGACTGTTAACTAGAAGAGCAGAATAAGTTAAACAAAGTCCAGGTATAGATAACAGTAAAGATAACAGAGTAAAGGTAAGATATCTCAGTAAAGATAACAGAGCACTGAGAGTCAGACAAAGCAGAATAAAGCTGAGCTTCACATGGTACTTGTGTGAGCAGGGTGCCAGTATTCCGACACTAGTTAACAGAGAGGCAGTCAGCAATTAGCAGAGCCTAGAGACTGATTCAGTTGACTCCAGAGGATACCAAAGGCATGATCCAGATGTCATTTACAATATCTTTGAGGAATGTAGATACCTCCATGTGGTTGCCAGATATCACAGAATCAGAGAATACTTTGGGTTGGAAGGGAATTCAATGATCACCTAGTTCCAACCCCCCTGTGATGGACATCATGGCTTTCAAAGCCCCATCCAGCCTGGTCTTGAACACCTCCGGGGATGGGGCATCTGCTGTTCCCCTGGATAACCAGTCCCAGTTCCTCTACAGGATATCTACAGAGACTAACCAGATCTTGAATGCTTCAGAAGCCTGGATCAGCCTTGGACTGGTTAGCTACGCATCCCAGGTAACTTATGCCTTAATTTTCTATATGTGTTAGAATAGAGATGTTGATCCTGTTCTCCGTTGTAAACTGCTTTAAAGTGTAATTGTGAACTTTAATGTAGAAATCAGGAAGGGGAAAAAAGATCTAATATCATTTAGTGCTAAGGCAAATGCAAACTTACAAAAAAACTTGCAAAAAATTGGTGAGCTACTGCCTTGTGTGAGCACTGCTGAGAGTCCTCAGCTCCACTATCTCCCGCATGTCAGCATGGGGACACCCTAGATAATAGCACAATTTGTGCAGCCATTTGATTTAAGAAGCCATATACAAATGTTATTTGAATTTCTTTACAAATGGAAGAAGTTGGACTTAAAATTGAACTTCTTGCTAGATCTATAGTTTCTAATTTTGCTGCGGGACTATTGGGACCACTTAAAAAGTGATAAGAAAAAAATATTTTTTTTCATGTCTAGATGGGGAGCCCTTATTTATCTGGGTGCCATTAGGCAGAAGACAGATTGTGATGATAAACAGTCTATGTTAAAATTTTATGTTATGAAGAAGCAGTATCACACATTATTTCATTGGCAAGTCACAACAAGCCAGCGGGTTTCTAAAGAAAAGTGATGGTATCTGGTTGAAAACAAAATAGCTGAACTTTTCAAAGCTTATATCTTTCAAGATGGAATCATAACTATAAAACAAAAAAGGCAAAACTAGACTTAGTAAAATGAATTACTTTTAACTTCTGAAAAACTCAACGAGTTTTATTTTGTAGCTGACAGCAACTATTTTTTTCCAGGCACACATTGTGGAGAGCACTGTTGGAGAGGTTGCAAACCATATGAAGAGTCATAGCTGATTCCTATAAATTTTTGTCACACTATTTAGGGAACAAGGAGATGGACATATTGGTATTTCAGGAGTTTATTTTTCCATCAATCTTTTCTATCCAGTGCAATTCTATTTGAAAGAATTTGTTCTTTTGCACCAAACTGTGTCCCCGGTTTTCAGCTAGGTACTATTATCCACAACTGAGGGCTGTTTCAGCATGAGAAGAAGCCAAGCCACTGCCTGTTTGAGCTAAAGTTTGTAGGATGGAGTACCCATGAGATGCCACAGTCACTGTGATGGTCACTGCACTAGCCAGCTATCCTGGTCAGATGGCTATTCTCCACGTGGGGCCTGCAGGGCTCACTTCTCTCAACCTCCTTCTTATTGTAGAGAAGGCATGGACAAAGATCTTCACTTGAAATTCTGTACTCACACTCCCTTTTCCAGAGACTCTTTTGCATAGCTTACATTAATTCCAATCTGTTTACAGCTGCTGACCACTTTTTTTTCCAGATTTGCTAAATGCATACATAAGTTTGTCTAGCAAAGGAAAGTCCGAGTATGCTATGGTGAAAGGAAGCATTTATGAGGACTGAAGAGAAGATGAGGAGGGAGTTGGAGGTATTTCTTACATAGCTTATGCTTGCATCCTACTGAAATTACATTGACTTTGAGAATGCACTAAGTCAAGTCTAAATTGAAGTGGGTACAAAGTAAATCTTCCCCTTCATTACTCTTCAAACATTCATCACACTTATGAAGTCCCAGAAAAAAAATGTCTGTGACAAGAAGGAATATGACAGATTGCTTCTGTAGTTTACCAAATTTCATGTCATGCTGTGAAATGATGCCTCTGCATTTCAGAACTTTGTCAGACTTGGGCAGGTTTCTTGTGGCTGAGTTATGGTTCTTGAAGCATGACAGTGTTGCAGAACTTTTCATCTGTATAATAGAATTTGAGAGAGTTTGCAATTATTCTTTTGAACTTCCCAATCCTATTTTTTTTGTCTTACTTTTTATCTCACTGTTAAGCTGATTGTTATAGTCAAGAATTCCTCTCACAAGTTTCCTCATGACTTAATAAGCTTTATTTAGCCTTGATCTAAAATTAAAGTAATAATAATATTGTTCACAAAGCAATAAGTTCAACTAATTACAGTCATTTTCAGTCCCTGTATATTCATCAGCATCTTAACTCATGTTTCGTTGCTGTCTGTTAGACTGTTTCCTGTTATTGAAGGACACCATTATATTCAATTTCAGCAAAATTTAATTGTGAATTTCCAGAGTAAAGACCAGTATAAGTACATTCCTTTTGGAAAAAAAGAAAAAAAAAACAAACCAAAAAACCCAAAACAACAGAGTAAGTCACCGGGCTTGAACATTCAAAACCAAGCAAGTAAACGAATTCATAATCATGAATAAATAATACTGTAAAAATGAAAAAGGAAGTGTAATGTCTAGACCACTTACCAAGACTTTCTTTAAAAGCATTCAAGGGAAATATGCTCCTTCTGTGGGCAATACATTCCATCCCTAAGATAAGAGTCTAAGCTAAATAGGATGGCCTGATTTCAGATGTCATTTTGTTGAATTTAGAGGGCAGAAATGTGTACCTTAGGTCAGATGCCTGACTTTTAGGTGTTAATAGTTAGGTGTCCAACCTTATCAAGCATCAGAAATATTTCAAAACAGAGTCAAGCACTGAGTGCTTCTGGCAGTAATGCTAAGGACATGCAGATATTGGCAAAGAGTTTTTCAAGCCCAGAATACCCAACTGTTTGATCCTATCATGGATGTCAACCTATCTGTATTGGTGAGCTCTTCACAGCTTTTGGTGTCTTATTTTCAGATCCTACGGAGCTTATTGGAGCAAAATGTCTCTTGTCCTGCTGCACTGGGAAATCAGTCTTGCCAAGCTGACTGAAAATGGCACTATAAATGCCTAAGGAGGTATTAAATGTTTTCTAATAAAATTTTTTGAATCATACAGTCAATGATTGTTTGCAACAAGAAGAGAAAGATGTCTTTGTGGTAACAGAAGCAACTTTATTGTCTAGCACTGACATATAGCTTGAAGCAGCAAAATTGCTCAGCACGGGTTCAGATGCTAAAATTTCCACTGATTCCTTTATCAGCATTCCGAGATGCAGACTTGTTTACCACTGTGTAGTTATTATGGTATAGTACATAGCATTAAACAGGAATCTCATTAGCTGGAAAAGCATATATAACTGCATTATTCTCAGAAATGAGCTGCCTTCTGAATATTGTTTTCTATACCCTTAAGCAAGCTAATGATGAGCAGGTCAGCACCCAGATAAACAAACTTCATGCAAATTCTGGTGCCCTGCTTCTATTTCTGTGTATGCTTTCATGCTTCTCTTTGGGCTTATGACCACATAAACACAGCAAAGGGAAGAGGTGTTTTCTGACAAACCTGGCAGCTGCTTGTTCCTCTCCCTCTGATGATGCTTATTCTGCCTGCAGCACGGTCTGTGACCATGTGAGCACCTGTCGATTTTTTCTGTGCAAAGTCTGGTGGCCTGAGTTGTCCTCTGAGATGTTTGGCGTTGCTAAAGGATTGATGACATATTTTTTACTGCCTACGGTCCTGCTGGAATAAAACATACGGAAGAGATGAGTGAACACATATTAAATCATTGCTGCCTATTGCTACATGAAGGTGTGTCTAAGCCCTTAGGTTACTTAGCCAGAAATTCAGAAGTCATTGATCAGAATCCCAACCTTTTTGAGGATATCTTAAAATGAGGACTTCAAATTAAGAAATGTCTTAATTTCTAAACTGTTCCCTAGTTATTTAAGCACTCATGTATATTCCAGACTGTATTTGCAGCTAGGAAGTCTAGATGATAAAATGGAGATTATGGTTCTTCACATGATTTCAGAAGCAGGAGTTTCCAGAAAATACACAAAATATTAATATTTAATATTATTCTGCAACAAAGAGAAAGGATCTGCATATTTACCTATATGTTTAGCTTAATAAATAGTAATTTATGACATGTCAGAATGTTTTATATAGTGAGCTGAAGTGTGTTTACTTACAAGATAGTACTTTAAGACTGGATTCCTGAAATATAGCATCTTTTTTATGCCAATCAGAAAAACTCAGAAGGGATGTATGTAATTTTTCCTGAAGTTCATTATTTTCCAGAGTGTTCTGCAAATGTTTAGTTGGTGATTGCCTGGTCTTTTATTGAAGATACTTCTGACACTCTTTGGTGAAATGTCTCTTTTCTTCAAGGAGTTCTAAAATCTCGAGATAGTGTAAGAACATTTCTAACTAAGTAATTCTTTCCTCAGCAGTAATTTGATCGATTTGCCTTCTGTTGTGTAGCTGTTTAAAGCAGAAGAGTGTCATTGTCCTAGGGTTCAGCTTCCATCTTCATTCTCTCTTCTGGAATCAAAGCATCCAACCAGATTGCTCTCTACCAAGTTACCTATCTTCACTGCCATCGTCAAAATGATTTCTTGCAACACAACAGGTTTTGATATGCCTCATCTATCAGAGCAAAGATAAGTGACAACCACAGCAGTAGTCTCTAGAAGAAAAGCTCCAAAAGCTATAATTGAATCTGTTTTTAACTCTAGCATGCATATTCATCAAGTGTTGATGCATGATATTTAAGTTACTATTTTTCCTACATTCATAATTGAAGCCTTTTATAAATACAAATTCCTTTCTCACTCCTTTGACTCAAAACACTTCACAGGAGATAATATTATTATTGGGTTCTGAAAAGGCAACAGATAATGTAGGTCTTGGAAATGGTGTAAAAATAGATTTTAAGCACATAAGATTTATGTGCAAGGCTAACCCAAATAATTTAAACATGGCTTTTCTTTCCTCCCCCCCCCCAAATGACATATGGACTGTTGAAATTGAGAACAAAAAAAGGGGTTTTTTGTTCATTCTGAAGTACCTTGAATTCATATAGTTCTCCAGATTTATGATTATTCAAGTAGAGGAATAGATGACATATAATAGGCTAATAAATATATTATCTTAATAGTAATATTAATATCATAAAACAAAATGTAAAGGGTTAATCTGCACCATTCATCCACTTAATGAAAATAATAAGGTAAAATGTCATTCCTGATGGTGACTGAAAGCCAATATTATTAACACAAACCTTTTGTTTGGTGTTCACATGCAACAATTAAATTTAATTCTAACTACTTTCAAAGGATGTTTCAATTTTAGTCTATACTTCTTGAACTCTTCAGGTCATGCATCATCATTTTCTGTTGTGGCCTTACAATTTTTCCACAATTTTCTTCTCACTCTTGGCCAATTTGTATGACATGCTGGAAATGTGCATTCCCCAGTGAATGACACAACTTACATTAACCAATGAATGGAAATTGGCTCTGCAGAATTACACAGAATAACATTCTTGTATTTTTTTGGGTAGTAAAATACATTCCAGTATGGAAACAAAAGACAGGAGCAGCCCTTATTTGATTACAGTAAAGCTACAGCCTGCAGGACTTCTAAATGTGAATATGTTTTTGGATCCTGGAAAATCAGTCTAAGTGGGGAAGGAGCAATTAATCAGATCATCATCCACTTTTTTTCTTTTTCTTTTTTTTCTCTTGAGCAAGCTGTATTTCCTGGTCTCTTTCTGAAGACAGAATCCTAGGCTATACAAGGATGTTGTAGCCCTCATCCTAGAAAGTTGATGTGAGCGTGCCCTCCTTATGGATTCACAATTATCCACAACTGCAGCGGAGAAACAAAACCTGGAGAGCTGGTAATGTCAAATATAAAGTGCGTTGATATAGCATTTGCTAAACTAAGACAAGCTATTGGGAAGGCATATCTACAGAGTAAAGGAGCCGTGGGGATAGAAAAGGAAATAACTCAAAAAAGGGAGACTAAAATGAAAAGTTCAGAATTACACAGAAGTGGGGTAAAGCTCCTCTGGAGTTTGATGAGAATAAATAGGTTTTCCAGGAGACACACATGGAGGACAGTGGTCTTGAAGATGAAAGGATAATTGCTTCAAAATAAATCAATAAAAAAAATTGAGATGAAGTCTACACCGACAGGAAATCAAGGCAAAATCAGGAAAGAATCGCCTTTCTACTGAAATCTAGTGTTCATCTGTAAGAGCCTGTGTTTTCAAGACTGAAAATAAAGCTTTTTCTGGATGCTAACAAGGAAGTGCAATCCTTCTGCCTTATTGCTCAAGAGTTCTCAACTTCAAAATTTTATTTGAGCAGCAAAATTGAATTGAATGCATTAAGAAAATGCCCTTTTATTTTATTGCTTTCTACAGTCTGGTGAGGTAAAAGGAAATAAAAATTACAATATGAGTGAAAGGAAATCAAAATTACCTGAAAAATGTGTAGACTTCTTTATCAATTATATCAGTAATAAGAACAATAATTATTCTTAATGCTTATATCAGTGTGGGTGATTCTTTAATCTCTGTAGGACACCTTTTTTTTGTAGAAATTGATAGATAATAAAGATGATCTGTAGCAGATGTAACATTTCTATACTTTAATTAAGGTACAATGCAGTGCAGTGTGAGGACCACATTGCTATATGCATGGTGGGATGTGTCAGACCTTTGATATTTTGTCACTGTGTCCTGTTCCCATACAGAATTGATGCTTCTATGGAATTTAATGTTGAATGTCAGCTAATAAAATATGATTATATGGTTTCATCTATAGACACAAAACATGTTGCTGTAATTAAAATGTGACTTTTGTGGAAGACTTTATGCAGAGTGGTTTTTTGGCCAGGTAGAATGGCAATGTCCAGGTCACGATTTTAAATAAAACATAAAATTGTATTTTATATATTCTGTGACTGTTCTCTGCACCAAAATATATGGAGTTAGGTAATCTACAATGATCTTTATTCATTTACTCAATTGGTAACTGGTTAGTTAGAATGGGTTGTTAACAAACCTTCCCACCAATTCCCACGGCCAACTGACTTCCTTCAAGTAGGCTTCTGATTTCTGCTACCTGCAAATATGATTAGACTTACCAGAAAGAAAGTGCCATTACCAAAGGATTGCCTGACTATTCAGTTCAGCTGGTGTAGTAGGAAAAAGCATTAAGCAGGCTTGAAATGTCATACTGCCGTTTGAATGCATAAATCATTCAACAGCTTTTGAATCCCGAACCTTTTTATGTTTGACAAAGTTGACAGACTCTTGCCCCTGGTTTGAGTTTTGAAGATGGCTACAGGAATTCTTGGAACTTCCCAAACAATGCATAGAGCAAGAAAGTAGAGCTACAGGGTGCATGATCATTTAAATAAGCAGTGAAAATAAATGGGTAAATTCTAGACACTTTTCTTTTGATTTGTGTTTGTTTTGCCCCACTAAAAGCAGGAATGCTCTTCCTATGTAATGGTGATTATCTGCATTCAGCCAGTCTGGTGCTGGCAGATTGGCCATGGTATTGGCTGGAGAACATCCAGAATGGTCTACATGGCTCTCTTGGTCAAAAGATTTAACCAATAGAGAGCCTCCCAGAGTCCATGCTATTGATTCAGACACAGTAGCTGCTTTAATCAGTGGAAGGTTATACTTGCTGTAACTATCAGTGTTGTCAGACTGTAACTGTGCTGAGGATAAATGCTTCAAAACAAGAAAACATTTCTCATGGCAAAATAAAGCAATGAAATCAGTACATTGACATAGTTTGTATTGCTGTTCTACAGCCTGGCTAGTGTTAGTATGAAATTATATGATTAAGATATGAACTAACTTTGTTCCTTTAACTCTAACAGATGAAAGCACTGTTCTTTAAATGGGGAAAACTGCTCCCTTTGACAAAGAACAGACTGGAGTTCTTTTTATTTAATGAAGAAATGTAATTGAATTACTGTTTGTATTTGGTTTTTTTTCTCTCTATACTGTTAGATATGTTTTCTTGCATATAATTAATTCTAACTCAAATAAATTGCTTTGGTTTGAAATATTGCTAAATGAACTTGCAACCTAACCAAGCTTTTAAAACTAAATAAAATAACCCATGAATTTAATAACACTTGACGTGGAAGTAGTTGGTATCACTCATTAAATTTCTGCTGCCCAAAGTCTTTGGTTGGTTAATTCTAAGTTGGTTTAAGTAGATAAAATTAAATGCCAAAAAAAAAAAAGAGTGGTGTCTAGATGAAGCTAATGCTATTAAAAATTTAGGTTTAGTGCATTTACTGAAAGGAAGGAGGCAATCAAGTACTGCTGAAGTGTCTGAAACAGGTTGTTGGCGCCAGTTCGCAAACCCAAACTGGGTATGCAAAGGGAGAAGTAGATACACATGTGTATGTGACTTCTATACATTTCTAAATGCTCATGAGCCTGTTTGAATTGCAAGCATCTTACTAAGATGCAATAAAAAAAATCCTTCAGCTGATGCATGCAGTAGTTATTTGCAAGGCTAGAATAGAGTTAAAAGTATGAGAAGCAGCCTGTTATGAAGAATATATGATTTTTCTTTCCTCTGTCTTCGCTGAGTGAATAAAATCCAGTCTGTAGCAACAGTTTTCCTTAAAGGTCGACAGGGCTGTAGTGGAGCACTAATGAATGAAGGCACAGCAGACATGGGCGATGTAAATGAAGTTATGAAAAGGAAATTTTGAATTTGAAAGGCAGATCAATACAACGCTGCATGAAACTTCTCCGCTGATGTTCCTTCTCCTGGAAATTAAGGTCACCATCTAACAAGCATCAACAGTAATTGTTCTGGAGAACTGCAGAGTGAAGCTGATTCGTTCCAGCCATATTTTCAAACTCTGAATGAAGTGTTTTCTCCTCCCAGGAGTAGAAACATCTCAACAGATTAAAAGTTTCCTTTGATGTGTCTTTCCTTCTACAAGTGACCTGGAAAACTATTTATGTTTTTTTTTTTTTCTTTGAGACCTTTGAGCACATTTTGCAGAAATACCAATGTTTCCTTAGCAAAAAGGCTTGGCTGGCTTATATTCTTCCAGGGGAAAATGTCAGCAGCCCCACTACTGCAGGGCAGAGCGCTATGGAGAGCCCTTCCAAGTCTCCCCAATAGATTTCAGCCAAAACTACACCAGTAACAAAAACTTCCCCTGATGTCGCAGCCTTTTTCTACTGAGTGGGGATTTCTCCTGGCCTCTTTGATCAGTAGCAACCCTGCTTTTACTTCCAGCTAATGACTGTTTTAACAATCATGTCCTTCCTTAGTACAACCCTGTGCTCTTTCACTTACACACATACTTTCATTTTTACTGTACCTCATGGTCACACTCTGCGTAACTCATAGAAGTTGATACTATTTCTTTTTAGGTTCCTTTGAACATGTTAGAAATATCAACATCCTTTGAAGGTTATTGGCACCAGGGACATGTACTTGCAAGATGTTAGGTATATTTAAGTCTTCCATCATGATGACAACTTTAGTCAGAAAAAGAAAGGAAATTAAAACTTCTGTTGCAGCTGTTACTCAGCTGACATCCAGCACTCAGAATCTCTTCCTGGCACTGTCTCCTCTTATTAGTCTTTCAGAGTATGGGATTTCTTCATTATGCTTTTGAAGTCTAAGCCAGTGCAAGTTGTTGGCACCTAACAAAAAGTAGGCCCACATATTTAAATATTTTTAACCTCTTGAAGTGTGTTTCCAGGATTGGTTTCCAACTTCTTATATGGCACCTTTAATCCCTACAATGCAAAACTCCTGTCAAAGGGAGGCAAGCACTGCTGCCCACCCTGATGCCGCATCCTTTGGCTGTTCTGCCTCTCTGATCACTTACTATTGAGCTACAGTAACCAGAGGGTTTACACACATCAAAGTAAAATCCTTAAATAAATAAGAATGAGAAAGCCATTCAATGAGAACAAAAGCAACAAAAAAACCCCTCATCCAACCAAATAAAAAAAAAGGCAACCTAAAATATTTAAGAATTAACACATAAAAATATGCAGGTCCAAAGGAAAAACACTGGATCCTATGCCTCATTTTCTAAGAAGAGCTACAGTTTTTATCATAAGTTTTAACTGCATTTTGGAAGAACACTTTGAAAAATATTTTTTAGCAGAGAATATTTAAGTCCTTTTGTTCAAGCATCAGGCTCATGTAGAAAATGCTCCCCCAAAACACATCTCTTTTGGAGGCAAAATTCACAGGTGGCTTGCCTCATCCTCAAACAAATGTTTTTGCATGAGTCATAGACTCTGGACCTATTAACCCTAATTGAAATGCACATCTAAACTGACACTTAACCCTGATTTTTTTAAGCAGCACATGAGGCTGTGGGCGATACTGTCTTATTTGGATAGCACCTTGCAGCCTGGAGGCTTTAAAAGTCTTTTATTTATATAATGTCTAATTTATTTTGTAAGAATTACACTCTACCCATCACTGCTATGATCTTCTTTGGCATAGAAAATATTCAGCAGCTGTTTATCAGCCTACGGAAATGCTGTGTAATAAGAAATAAAAAGAGACTGTGCATCTTGCTGAAACCATGCAGTGAATCAAAAAAGAACACTATCAGCAAAATAAACCAACCACCTAATAAAAATGGAAGGCATAGGGTTCATTTGTAGCCCTGCGGGTCACTAGTAGACACAGAATCAGTTGGGGAAAGAGCAGTCGTGAAGATTCCACCTGTGGTTTGTACAGTCATGCTGGTCGCCAGCAGGCACAATGTACTAGGGCAAAGGAAACACCCTGGGCAATCTCTGTGGTGAACAGTATTTTACATAACCTGAAAAATACAAATGCATAAGACAAGATTTCAAGAAGTGACACATTTTTTGGCTGCCAAAATGAAGATATTTTTAAAGGGAGTAGGGCCTGTGGGGTTTTTTTTCAAAAGAAGATAATTATGAAGAAACACTAATTTCACCACTTGGGGCAGACAGTGACAATCGCAGGAGAGAGAAGGCAATAAATTGTTAGTGATAAACTGTGCAAACGTTTCAAAGTAACAAACCTACTGAAGTGGTTTTCATTTTTTATTGTTTAAAATAATCTTGTTTGGATTTGATTAGGATAACAGTATAGGAGAAATATCAAAACTTTATTAGTTGGGGCCACTAATGGACAAAGCTTATTATAGTTTAAACATATTTGACTACCTCAGATGTATAGTGGAAGAGATATAGAACAACAGAAAAAATACTGCTGGGATCTCACAGGTGGGAGAATATTTAGGTGGAGAGAAATGCAATAAAATTTTAGTTGTGAAAATTACAGCTCTTGACAATTATAAGAGATTGAAGTTAAAAAGAATATAGAATTAAACCTGATGTAAATAACAGGTACTAAATATTAATATATTCCTCATATACATTGTAAGTAAACACCTTGAAAACCAATTCACGTGAACTTGCCTTGAGATACACAAAAGACAGACTGAGCAGCAGTTGGGTTGTCAGGTTTTGTGAATTCATCTCTTCAGAAAGAATGGAGCATTTGGAAACAGGTACATTGCCATTTATCATTATCTGCTGTAACTGAAACTGGGGCAACTCAACACTTTTCTGCAAAAACGTGAAAGCTATGTCATCAGTTATTCGGTTAACACAACAGAGGGCCTTAATGTTCACTGACAAGAAAGCTTTGAAATATTTAATGCCCTCTCTCATCAAAACTCTAGGTTATTAATTATGACAGTAGAATATGTATATAGGAAGAGAAAGAACCTCAGCCACAGGTTTTACATCTTTTTAAATAGTACATTCCTTGCAAAGGTATTCCAAATGCTCTGACATGTCAGTAATTTTATTTAGGGACTGTGTATCATTCCAGCATCAGTCAGGCATATTCAGCTGAATGCAAGAGAATGTTATCTAAATTCTAGGCTGCCAAATAAACTTAACTGTTACATATAAAGACTAGTCATCAAGGAAACAGAGATACAATTTTTAATTTTTTCAGGTTCCCCAGGCTGAGTTTTTCCCTTCAGCACAAAACTTCAGATCTGAAGGAGAAGAGTGGCTGTTCTAATCTATGTTTCTTGCCTGGTGGCAGGGACTTACAGGAGGGCAAGATGGCTTGCTGTGAGTGTATAGCCTGCAGACTACAGGCTATATAGCTGGCTTTCCTTTTCTATGTTCTTTTTCTTTTTCTATTTTTTTTCCTATTGAATACTTTACAGTCTTCTTTGTCTGTTAGACTCTTCTGTAAATAAGAGCATTCAGGTACATCTGCAAAGACTGAAATAGAAAGAGAGATGTGCATTAATTTCAGCATATGATCTTGAAGGTTATTAAGATGAGATATCTGAAGAAGAGGTGTTTAATCATGTCAGTCACCAAGATCCCCTCTACAGACAAGGGAAACAGTTCATCCTTCATGAGAACAATGCCTAAAGATGTCTAAAGACAAGGTTAAAGTTAGTAGGTTGTATTGTCCTTCAAAGTGCCTGTAGAGGAGATCAGACCAATAGCTTCGTTAGTGTCTGAGTTTTTGATGTCTAAAAATAAGATAATAAGAAATTCCTCAGCTGAAATGGGATCATTTCCACATTTGGAGGCCAGAACTCCTCTTGATATGTTCCATCTTGGTAAGATAGCCTGGATAGCTGTGATGAGAGAGGGTACGCTTTTCAATCAACAGTGAATAACGATGTGATATCTGAAGTTTCTTCATATCAAGAAAAAGAAAGATCCAAAGGATGGACTGAAGCATCCTGAAACACTACAGAAAGATGGGGTGTATTGTCCTCTGAAGATGTTATCCTCATCACAGGAAAAAACCATCTTATTTAGAGAAACTTCTAAATGGTTAATGTTAAGTGAATGGAATCTCACTGATATGACAGCTCAGATTGATATGCGGTACTGTATTGGCTGTAGGTGCCAAGATGTCGACATCAGAGAGGCTACAGGGATGATCCCAGTGAGAAAAGACCAGGATCTAGCCTGTGCTAGACACAGCCAGTTCAAGCTGGCTTCAACAGACCTGCTGGTGGGATATGGCTGAGCCCATCAGACAAGCCGATGTTCCCCTCGGGAAAACACCTTTAAGAAACGGCAGAACTGCAGGAAACATAAAATTAATGAGAAAAAGCAGAGGGAACACCAAAGGAGCAGCAGGAGGAGGTGCTACAGGTACCAGAGTAGATATCGCTTTTAGTCCAAAGAGGACTGTATTGGAGGGGAGGAAAACTATGAGAAAGGAGCAACAAAGAGAAACTGTTGCACAGTGACAAAAATACCACTGTGCTGCTTGCAGTAAAGGATGATGCAGTGAAACTATGTCTGAAAAAGGTGAAAGGAAAGGTAGTTTATTTCAATGTTTGTCTCTTTGTTTTACATTATCTGAATTAATAATTACATTTCTATTTTTTTTTTTGAGATCAAATTAAGTTTATTTTCCCTAAGTGGACTCTGATTTGACAGTAATTTTAAGTGAACTCCATCTTTATCTTAACTGATGAACTTTCTCACTCCTGTTCTTCCTGGTTTTGCCCCAACCTCATGAAGGGGTTGAAGTGAGCGAGCACCTAGGAAGGTGTTCAGATGTTAGCCAAGGCTAATCCACCATAGGTATATTTACCTTTTATTATTACAAATTAACTCCACGTGCCTTTTCTAGGAAAAAGAAAGACCATGAGAATACACAACTGCTTTGGAAAGAACAGCAAAATTCCTTATGCAGTTTCAAAGACATGGGCAATACAGTTAATGAGAAAATTTGGATAATGACTTAATATTTCCTTTTCTGAGATAATTCAGGAGAGAAGATCAGAATAGTCTATCAGAAACTGAAATGGCTTTAGCAATATCAAAATATTTCCAGATATATGTGCAGAATATGTGCAAACCTATGCTAATATATGCAAAAACCTAAGTGGCTGTCAGATTTGCATGTAAGCTGAATAATTGAATTGGGAATGTATTTGCCATTTAAGATTCTAATTTTCAGAATGTTTCACTTGCTCTGAAGCAGGAGAAGTGCAACAACCGTTCCCAAATCTGCATTAAATTACTGGATTGTTTGGTTTTGATTTGGGGAGACAAAATATTTAATTTCAAATTTCAATTTTTCACCAAAGTATGATGATATTGATTTTTAATTTAAATCCCAGCTTTTAAACATTGTTTTTAAAAAATGTTAAAACCCTACTTTCCTATATCACAGCATTTTTTTTCCTAAATGAAAGGCTGTCAATACTGATACATACTAAAAACATTTCATTGTGGGTGTGAAAACTACTTACCCAGGAAAAAAATCTGACTAAAACATTCTGAGTGGCAGACCATTTATGTCTGCCATCCTTTTCTTTAACTCTTCTTTGCCATCAGTGGTGGAGTAGGTTTTCTGCTCAGAAACAGATGCTGTAGCCTTCTGGGTTGGTGTCACAGTAGTCACCTTTCTTGTAGTCACTATGGTTACATGGCAAAAAGCAGCGTTCATCCTTTGTACTCACACTTCAGCTGTTCCCTATTCCACTTTCTGCCTGGACTACCACCACACAGTGGGGCTGCATTGCTGGTGAGCTCCCTTATCCTTTTCTCACTGAAAATGAGCAAAACCCCTCACTCTGTCTTTCTTTCAAGTGTTAGCCCTGACATGTGATTTTGAGAACAGCGATGTCTTGCAGAGAGTGTTCACCGACAGCCATAAGGTGCAAAGAATGTATTTTGTGTGTGGTACTGTACCTTAATAATGGGTTCTTTCAAATGGTATCTGAGAACATTTTTTTAAAAGCCTAGAATTCATTAGGTTTGCTAAAGTGGTAGCTGGGTACTCCTGGGAGCAGAAAGCTGTTCCGTAGGCTTTAGGGTAAAATGGACAAAACCATCTGAATGGGATGCACAAGAACATTGCATAAGACCTGGCTCAATAACTTACTTCAAAGGTAAATCAAATCAAAGTCAGACTTCATTTAAAAAAAGCTTTTCTTTTTTTTTTTTCTTCACATTTCTGCCATGGCTTTTCATTACTTGTTTTGGGAAAGGACCTGTTTTCGTTATTCTTTTAGCTATTCTGAAGTGCCTCAGCAAGCATATGGTGCGTGTGCTGTTTCCATCATTAACTACCCAGGCAGCAGGGAATGGAGTGGCTGCTTGAAAACATTTTGGGAATGGTATTTCTGTTATATGAAGTGCAGGATTTTATGACTCAGACTGTGGTTATGCCTTCTTGTCAATTAATATCTGGACAGAGCCAGAAATGGAGTATTATAAGGCTGAAGTATCATTCTGACACACATTACCAACCAATTCTCTTGATGACGGGTTGTATTTTCACTTGTTAGAGATACCTATTCACGAAACCAAGCATTCACGCTAGGCTCTTCCAACTGTGGTTTAAAGTGGTGCTGTCATTACAGAGCTGATACATTGTGTACACCCTGCCAACTTGTTGACAAAAAGAGGGAAATACATAATTTAATACAGCCGTTTTACTGCAAAAAGTATCAACAACACTTCAGCCTTTTTAGTTCAGTCCTGCCAATCAGAAATATCCACTCCACCAAATAAGTTAACATGCCCTGGAAGAATGCCTGATTTTGACAGGCATTCAGAACATGGTGTGACTTGCACCCCCCTCTCTTATTCTCTTTTTCTTTGGCCCGTTTACACATCTATTTGTTCAGAAGGCTACAGCCCTCCTCATTGACTCCACTGATAAATTCAGAGAAAGTTTTAGGAATACCCTTGGAACTTAGCATGTAGATCAATAATTTCAGCTGCACAGCAGATAAGTAGGTACATATAATGTCCGTTTTTTTGTGTGTGTGAACATACCTGATAGGTACAGTTGTCTTTTAGAAACTCGTTACTTCTCTTACAAGTAGGATCAAGTTTAATGAAAGATACAAGATTTATTGATGTTTCTTGTATTATTACCTGTCCCCACTTACATATTTCTTTGGCAAACTTCTTATGCTTGCTCCGAATGGGCATTTCAGAAAGTCTGATATCAAACTCTTGTTTTATAAACACTTTATTTTTCATTGAAATATGACAAAGTGTAGTCCTCACAGCAAATTCTGACTCCTCTCTGGCTTTTTAACTTTTCCGTTCTTGTTAACAATCCCGATTTATCTGTAGTTATTTTACCCTCAACTTATGGAAACCAGATCATTTGAAGCTGTGAGTGAACCTGTCCCTGAATGATCATTAGAATTCTAGGAAACTGATGTGGAAATGCACAATACCTGGACCAACAGCAGTTTAGGATTTTTACAAGACTTCTATTTCTTCCATATAGCTAATTTTTCTTCTTCCACTCATATATTTTTATAGTAGGAGAAATATTCTGTCTGGAAACTATCTGATGAAGTTGTGACTTTCTAGCCTGTGAGACTCCTGTAGTACTAATTCCTCTATAAATAACATCCTAATATGACATCGCAAATTCTGACCAGGCTACCTGTCACAGGTGAGTAACATACTTATGAGGCAATTTCAAGTTTATAATGATTTTCAAGAAAGGAACTGGAAAAAGAAGTCAGCTAAATGTTGACTCTGCTTGCACTGAATGTTTGTAACTATAGAAAAGCTGAATTTTCTGGTAAGCAGGAAGATTTATGATCTGTTCAGTGAAAATTTGTAGGCTGAGACCTCTGCCAATAAATCTTGGTATTCGTCCTGCCTAATTCTCTATGAAGACAATGCAGGAGGCAAAAAAGATGGTTTGACTCACTGTAACTTTTTGGTAAGTGATATAGGTTAAAAAATTCAGAAGGATTAATAGACCATTCTGCTTTAAGCTGGTTTTCATACATCCTATGACAAAGGAATGGCGTAGCATGGTGGACATAGGCAAGAAATATGTATTTTTGGCAAGGACCAATGAATTTTGTATTCTGCTTCAGACAGAGCTGTCCTGATGTGAAATTTGCCATTTCAGCATTGACAACAGTGCTAAAAATATTGCCACCATTGTGGCTGTAGCAGAAGTCTTGTTAGGGTCAAACTGGAAGGAGTCCAGGAGATTCTCTAGACCTCACAGCTCTGTCCAGAACAAAAAGCCAGTACTCTGTTATACAAAAGATATATTTGAAAGTGACAAATGCAAGTCAAAGATGCAACTGGCACTAGAAACCATGGCAACAGGTGGGTGCTTCTCAGAAGAGCAGGAAATCCAGGAGGAGAGTATAGGACTGAAATATATTAATCTCTTCTCTATGAACCCTGGGGAACTGTCTTTTAGAAACCTGCTAGATTTCAGACTGTGGAACATTTTAGGAATGCTTTTATATTTGTTTGAAATATTTCAGACAGACAACCATAAGGCAGGCATCTGCATGATATATCTGCATCGAGGTGAAGATGCACAGACAGGACAATTGTGCTCCAAATGTGCTTTGCAAAATTCCAGCCCAGTAAATCATAAGAATGCCTGATCTGTCCCTGAAATCAAAATTCAAAATACTCTAGGACCTGGTAACAAACTCACTTGATCATCTGGTAGAAGCCTATCTGTCTGCTTGTGCCAGGTTGTGGTGCAACAGGTCATAGGGTCACACAGTTTGTGCACAGGCTAGTTTCTCTGCACTGTAAATGACTTCAGAAGCAGATGCCGCTGGGTGGAAGCTTAAAAGTCTGGCTGAGACTTCTTAAGTGTAAGGAAATTGATTCTTAATCATGCTCTTAATTATGCTCATCACCATTATTATTCTAGCACGGCATGTTTTAATTTATGGAGCTTAACATAACATTTGTCAGCATCTTGCTAATTCTTACTCTCAGAAATATGACACAATGTTCTTATTTGGTGATAATATTTTGGTGTGATTTTCATATCAGAATCAGTCACAAAGTCTATACTTTTTATTACAGTGGAATCATAGAATGGTTGGACTCAGAAGGGACCTTAAAGATTATCTAGTTCCAGCCCCCTCGCTATGGGCAGGGTTACCTTCCAATATGCCAGATTGCTCAAAGGCCCTTCCACTCTGTCCTTGAATACTTCCAGGGATGAGGCATCCACAACTTTTCTGGGCAACATTTTCCAGTGCCTCACCATGCTTAAAGTAAAAATTTTCTTTCCAATATCTTATCTAAATCTATCCTTTCAGCTTAAAGCCATTATCCTCCACCTTATCACTTCATGCCCTTATAAAAAGTTCCCCTCCGGCTTTCTTGTAGGCTTCATTAAGTAATGAAAAGCTCCTATAAAACACCTATGGATGCTTCTCCAGACTGAAAAACTCCAACTCACTCAGCCTGTCTTTGTACGAAAAGTGCTCCAGTGCTCTGAACATCTTTATGGCCTCTTCTGGACTCAATCCAACAGGTCCATGTCCTTCCTGGGTTGGGAGTCACAGAGCTGAACGCAGTACTCCAGGTAAGATCTCATGAGAGCAGAGTAGAGGGGGAAAATCACCTCCCTTGACCTGCTGGCCATACTTCTTTTGACACAGCCCAGGGTACAGTTAGCTTTCTGGGCTACAAGTGCATGTTACTGGTTCGTTGAACTTTTCATCCACCAGCACTCCCAAGCATTTCCCTTCAGAGCTTCACTCAATCCATTCTTCACCTAACCTGTATATGTGCTTGGATTGCCCTGAGCCAGGTGCATATCCATCCTAAAAAGACAATTGATATCCTGCTTACTTACCTGGATTATTCTAGCAGTATAGCTGTCCTGCAGAATATCTGAACATACTCAGAACTGAGCGCCTTAAAATTCAGTGTGATATAGATGTTTTCAGACAATTTACAAATTTTTAGGCTTGGCTATGCAGCTTCTAAAAGACAAGTATGCCTGTGAATTTAGTGTTTTGGGTTTTTTTTTACTGAAGAAATCTATTTATTTTTTTTAAAACTAGTTGCTATTCTTTCTCAATGTATATATTTGTTCCTGGAGATCTTTGTAGTGCTGCTGTCTGTGTTCCTCCAACTTAGCTTTTGCTCTTTACAGAAAGTGTCTTATCTTTCATCTTTCTGCTGATGGCGGCAAAACATATCGATCAAATCAAATGCTCTCCTTTACCATTTAATTATCTTTGAATTTATGTCATGATCATCAGTTCTTCCTTTGACTGTATCCTCCAAGACTGACTGAGAAAATGAAATGTCCCAGTTCACAGTCTATTCTCTAAAACCAAGATGAAAATGTGAAAGGTTTGTTCTAAATCCTATTAAGAAGTCCTGCTTAGCATGCAGTTTAAGACAAATTCTGTCAAGGGACATGGAAACTGAGTTAAATGACAATTTTACAAGAGAAAAAGCCCAGTATTTGTCTGGTAAATTTTGAATGAAATAGCAGGTAAAATGCCAGCTCCTTTTGACACCATTGGGAGCTTTAAAACAGAGATAAGTGCACTCAGGATTTCATTCAAGGGAAAACTCAATACTGAGAGGTGTTCGTTGTGCCTTCAGGACTCTTACATGATCCACACTGTGGATCATTTACTGTCACTTTGTTAATTTCAGTGATTTGAAATTCATTTACTAGCTGACAAAAAGTTTCTAAAATATTTTGTTAAAAAAAAAAGAGAGGAATAAATTAATATCTTTATTTTTTTAAAAAATAGATTAACTCTCACAACTGTAGGAGACAGAAGCTGCCTCCTGTCCACCTATAAAACACTTGTATTGGCTCATGCAGCATGAATTCTGTACCTAGTTTACTAATCTGGTTTTCTCTTGACTCACCTGAGCCAGCAGAGTTGATCATTATCGTGGCCCCATGGAGTCCCAGTGTCCAAGGTGTGTGGGTACCAGCTGGTGGCATGTGACCGTGGAGACCTATCTCCTGGGGAAACCCCAGAGGCACAGCATGAGAATGTCCCACTGTCCTAACACTGCTGGGAGCCGAATGCAACAGGCACCTCTGCCTCTGCTCTGTTCCACTACCCTGGCTCCACATAGTCAGCTGCTGTAGGGTCCTTAGGAGACAGAGGCAATAGGGTGATAGATGGCTGCGCCTTCACACAAGGGTTTCTGCCATCAATGTACAGCAGGATTGTTGGAAAAACATACCCAGTGTCTGACTAATTTACAAAGCTTACTATAACTGATCAGGTGACTAATTCAATGCTGAAAGAGAGACAATATTAAGAATTGGGAGAAAATGCTTAAAATAGAAAGTATGAACACATGTCTGTGTACAGCTAGACAGATGGCATCTCTTTAAGCAGGGCTTAACCATATGGCAAGCTAGTAGATTGAATCTGAATGCTGTACAGGATCCCAGTGGAGAGAAACCCGGATTTTTTGACTCAGGGAGTCAATACTATATATCTCATTTATGCCTCAGATGACAAAATAAGCAGATTTATGCCATCAGCTTCTGTCAGTAGGTGCAAATAATGAGAGAGAGGAAGGGAGGTTAGGAAATATGAACTTATGAGGGTGTTAGGAAAACTCAGAGGAAACTCCTCTGAGTAAGGATTTAAACAAGTAGAAAAGAATAGGAAAAAAGAGACTGCAATGCCAGTAGAGCAGTTTTCATAAAAAGCAAAATTTAATAGCTGAATAAGAGAAAATTACAATTAGCGCACCTAGCAAACTATCTAGAAATAACACACTACCTCAAGAGTCCTAGTTTATCACTGATGGACAACAGAGTCCTGCAGTTACCAAAATGTCCCTGCAAGTCTTGGGGAAGGCTGATGAGGACATGAATTTCTCTAATACGGTAGGAAGAATGTCCAGCTACAGAAGATTTCTGAATCAGAATAAGCACATCCCTAGCATTTTCATCCCTCAGAGGAGCTTAAATATTCAGCTCATGTTCTAGTTACTGCTCCTGAGCTGCAAGCTCCTCTCAATGGAGATATTCCAGGAATAAAGGCAAGGTTGTAGCTGAGAATGTATTACTTGCCATGGCACAGGGATTACACTGCTTGAACAGGAGGAAGCATGCCCTGCAGTCTTACTGTTCAGCAGAACTGGGAAGAAGGCAATTTTATCTATGAAGAAAACTCAAAAGATGGTTACACCATTCATTTCAAAACAGAAAATCTCCATACCCTTTGAAATGAAGCATAACGTGGCTATGGTGTTTGAAAACAATGAAAGTGAATGTATCATTATGAAATATCTTCATTTTAATTGAAGTTTAATTGCTGCTGACATGTTCAATAGAGCAATCTTATTTACTTTTTGACATATGAGATGTTGAAGGATATTTCACTTTTAAAAATATAACAAAAGCTAAGAAAATGTAATAATAGAAAGAATCTAGTTTAAATATTCCTTTGCTAAATAAATATGCATATCTGCACATTTGATAGAATCACTCATTAAATATAAATAGTTTATATATTAACAATTCTGCATATACACATATTTTCAATTTAGTTTAACAAACCCCTATTGATCTCTTTTACAGACAATGCCATCTTAGAAACTGGCAAAGCCCAAAGGGTTAAGTATGACATTAAAGAACTTTTTAAGAAAAAAAACATACCGGTGCTCACCTGAAAAAACTTAAGAAAGGCTGATGATTTGATAAACTGGTGTACTCCTACTGCTACCTGCCATAACTGATCTAAACAGTTAATTAAGACTGGAATGCCAAACAAACAAGAACCAACAGAACTTTATTTTCAACTTTATTACACTTGTACTTGCAAACGAAACATAATGTCTGAATGCATTTCTCATTGTTTACAACCATCCTGTACTGCAGTAGGACCTGAATACACAGACCTGTGTGCTGTCTTGCAGAATTCAGTGGTACCTTGAGAGCTTTAAGGTGTCTATGCAAATTCTTGTGCAAGACAATAATCAAGACCCATCTTCAAAAGATTATTAATTTTTTTCTGAGTCCCATACAAGACTAGCATGCATGCAGTGGATGAGATTTCAGTTGTTTACTGTCTAGGTACTAAATCCCACAGAGTCTGATGAATATTAGATTCTATCTACCCCAAATTTTGTAATTCTGCATGAGTATTTCAGTTCTTTCGGGATAATTTTGTGTTCTGTAGAATGAGTGCTATTGAAAACTATAACTACCACTATCTATTAGTAGTAGTCATCAGTGTATTGTCATTTTTTTCTGTTATCTTTCTTGTTCACCAGACACTGAAAGCATCTTTGAGCTTTCAGTCTGGGAGATGAGGCTCAGGAAACTATTCAAGTCTTTGGTACAAGGAGGGTTGAGGGCTGATAGTTTTCCCCTTCCCTCACTTATTATCTACAGAAAGAGACTGCAAACTTGTGAATATATATCATGCCAGTGAGTCATACTGATTAGCAGATATTTAGCCAGGCTCATTTGCTTAACCTTAAAGCTTATCACGTATCATGTAACAAACTCCACTGTGTATTACAAAGGATTTGACTTTATGGAAGTAATTATTCCAGAATTATTCTGATAGATTAGAATTAAAAAAAAAAACTGAACAACAAACCACGAGGCAATTTGGCCCTAAAACTAACATTCTCTAATGAGAATGTTTCTGGGTCTGCAAATCCACAGTCATGTTTTATTTATAGCCCAGTGTATGATTCATCATTAGGGGTTCTTTTAGATTTTGGAAGAAAAACTGTTCTTCCATGCAGGAGTGTTTTTAGATAACCACAGCTGCTCCTCACTAGATGCTGTTTCAATAACAGAAAGCCTAACACTAGCATTCTTATGCATCTTCCCTCCTATCTGCTCATATTTAAACCCTTTTCACCACACACAATCAATTCAATTGTAAGGGTTTCAGGCAGCAGCCACCGCAGCTCCCATTTGGCTTGTCAGCAAACTACCCCTTTTTCTCTCCAAAGGCCAACAGCTGATGGAATGAAACTTTGCTGCTGGCTAGAAATCTTTGAAAAGATGGTGCTGCCCCACCTCTACTCTCATCTCCTGAAGAAACGTGGGTTGTGCCAAAACACCTCTGAAACATTTTGAGGTAATTGTCAAATTCTGCTGGAGGGTCAGCAAAGAAAGGCAGTACACTGCCTAGCCCTTCTACTACTCTGCATCAAGGACTACAATTTAAATTTTTATGTGTGTTGCTTGTTGGGTGATAAAAGGAAGAATGGTCTAAAGAGATTTGTCATTGATAAAATTATTTTTAGAAGTTTGGTGGTTGCAGTTAGGATTTCTGCTTTCTTGTTCTAGCTTGCCTTCTCTGAAAATGGACAGGTTTACAGGTTTTTTAAGAAGCAGAACTTGAGCTAGACTTTTCTAATAATCCTGTCCCTAAACAAGTTCTGGTCATCTCTGAACACACATATTTCTATATAACTAGTAAGTTTTTTTGCACTAAGATAAAACCCCGTTGAGCCCCCTGGGCTGCAGGGATACTGTTTACCAACAGGTCCTTCTGCACTTTCAGATGCCATACCAGATTATTATTATTATTATTACTATTATTATTATCCTGAGCTTTGCTTTTGCAGGACCGATCAGACTTGAATTGAGAGAGAACAGATGATGTGCTTGAGTTAAAGACCAGCTCACCACATCAGGCATTAGCTACTGAGTACTTCTACAGACAAGGTCAGAGAAATGAGCTTCACGCACATGCCTGGCATAGTGTTGCCAAATATTGCTGTTTGGTTGCCTCACCATCATTCAGCTTTATGTTGGAGATAGGAATGAATAAAACTTTGATTGGTGCTGGTGGGGATGCATAGGTGGATGAGCGGGCTGCAATTGCAGGACTTTTGATTGTTGAAAACAACTGAAACTTTGTGAATATAATCAACACATCTGGGGAATTGGGGCTGAGTTTGTAATCTTGGCCTAGGCCTGAGAAAATTAGTGCTCTTGTCACTTCTTGTACTGATGGTTTACTGTTGTCTGGAATCATGGAGAAGGTAGAAGGTAGGGAGTAGCTAAGTGGGTGTAAATAGAAAAGGAAAAATTGAAGCCTCCGCTCAGTTCTGTAGTTTGAGTAAAACGGAAGCTGCAGGTCCAGTATCAATTTCAGTACTGTGGGCAGCCAGAAATCTTGCCCTATTATATTCCATTTTCAACAGTATTATCATCGTATGGACCTACAGTGTGAACCTTCTCATACTCTATGAGTCTAATTCCCATAAATACTAGCATATACTCCCATCAAAGCAGAGCAGCTTCATATGAATTCTGGTTTCTTCACTAAAACTACATGATCATACATATTCACTAAATATATGTTTGGAAAAAACCCCAACAGTAGTCAATATTAAAAAAATATATTTGTGTGTGAAAAGGAAATTCAGAAGACATAATTTGCACTGGGATCTGTCTTACACTCTTGCTAATCCAGTATTTAATGTGTTTGGGAAACAGCTACATGCCCCTCCCTGATAGTTCTGTATGTTCTCAGTGCAAAATGTAAGTATGAGAACAATACCTCTTATAGACTGATTTCAACATAAACAGTTTTTGTACATCTTCACTTCCTGTGCTAAATTTGCATGGAGAAATCTTTTAAATATGCTAAGCAGAGAGGTCAGATCTCTCCCTGCTTGTGCAACAAATTAGTGTCAGAGATCCTGAAAACTTCCTAGGCAGAAAACATGAGAAAGGCAGTGAGGGAGACAGGGAGTTAGAAAAAGACAGAGAGAAGTAGTATTTTGTATGCCAAGAGTCACAGATTTTCTGATAAGAAGATTTCCTCAAAAACTCTATGTGTAGGAATTAACTTTGTTTTAAATTAAACTGCAAACTCCTCACTGCCTACCCCTCCACAGAAAATACTGAAAGAAGAAATCATTTGTTATATGTCACTAGCCTATTATAAGTTTGAATATTATGTATAGTTTCAATCCTACTCCCAGATCCTTCCACTTACATAAGGAATTTTCACGGGGCTGTAGTAAAAAGGATGAGAAGAATGTGACTGTATCTGGTTAAGCCAGGTAGCAAGGACTGATGTAATGAAAGGACAATTGACTCTGAGATAAAGAGAACAAACCAAAACTTCCTGAGGAAAGGGAACGCAACTTGCAAAATCTGCAAGGACAATAACTACGATAAGAGGGAGAATCACAGAATCACAGAATCACAGATAATGAGCTAAGACCACGTGAGGCCTTGAAGAGGGGCCCGAAGAATCTAAGAGCAGGAGCAAGAAGGAAGGTTGAAAAGTTCAATGTGAGGATGATGACTTTCCTTCATTCTGAAATACCCTCATGGAACATTACTACCAGGAGGAGTGCATGCGTGAGGTGGAGGAGACTTATGGTAATGAGTTCCCATAAATAATCTTACAAACCCAACCCACTTCACAACTACATATGTTAGCTAAATGCATATGTATGATCAAGCACAATAAAGATGTGCCAGCTTTGACACCTAATGTGCAAGCTAGGAGGAGAAATCCCTCTTGCACCCAATACATCACCACGTACCTGCACTTAACTCTGAGTTAGGTGTCATTATTCTGCGAGTCAATAGATTAACTACTCATTTCCAGTGTGACCTTGGAAACATGAACTTAGTAACTGCAGTGACTGGAGGATCCTCGACCTCTGTTTAGTATAGGTAAAGATCCACGCATATTGGGTTACATAGCTGAAGTATGTCTTTGCCTGATTCATTCCATCTATGCCTTTCTTCATCTCACAAGAAAGCCTTTGGCCTATCCTGCCTCTCAAATGGGCAACCAAGACTCTTAACATACAGACCACCTTTCTCTCAACTCCCAGCTCAACTCTGTCCTCGTACAGGTCTAACCTTCTAGATAGACGCATACCATTTGCACTACTGAAACTGCATGACTGAGCATATATCCAGGGCTTGAGGAAATATATCGAGGGCTTCAGGAAAGGCTCTGATCAGCATTCAGATTACAAAGATATCCAGCAGTTTACAGCCAGGGTACACTCTGCCTGCAAATACCTTTTAAAGAATGTCAGGCAGGGAGGGTAGCTTCCATGCTCATTGGATAAAGAATCTATACAGTAATCCTAGACTTAGATGAATAAGAGGAATGGTGAAACGCGGATCAGTGTTACACGAAGAAATGGCTATCTTTTTGAGACAGAGGAAGATGGTTAAGGATCAAGAGAGAAAGAACTGTTGATTGATCAGACATTGTGGGGAAAAAAACAGGAAAGAGAAGATAAAATAGAAAAATAAAGCAACCATCCCTGTGTAAGAGGAACAGTAAATTTTAAAGAGCAAGAAAGAAAAAAAGGAAAAAGGTAGAAGGCTGCTAACTGCTCTTTTGGTGGTGGTTGTTCCTTTTTTAAAGGCATCAATGCAATATGTGCACATACCAAACAGCTGTGATTGTTTAACACTTTACAGCCCTTGGGTTACTGGCTGCCATCTTCTGTTGGAAGGTATCCAGCCCAACTTCCCCCAGCAGAGCAGTACACAGAGAATAGCATTGGATACCACTCCGCCCTTTGGCCATCTGGCAGTCTGGGTTTGACTTCCCATGGTGATAAGCTTAAGCCTAGCTGCCTGACTTCTCACTAAAGCACTTCTCAGTAAAGGGTCCCTGTAAATAGTAACTAAAGCAAAAGCGGTTCATGCACACAGTCAATAAAACAGACAGGGTCCATGCACAGTCACCAAGGCTGTGGGTCCAGCAGGTAGGGTCCACATGCATAGTTCCATCACTGTCTGGATTCTCCAGCAGAGGGCTGAGAGGTGGTAAAGTGGTTTTGCACTGTCACAGCTTGCTCACAAAAGCCAAATAGCTCAGGGGATTTTGAGGAAATTGTATCTGTTCTGTCACGTAAGGTGTTCTATCTATGTAAATAAGGTACTTCTTCACTAGGGCTACTTTGTAGGAAATCTCCATACTTGTATATTATTGTATTCAAAATAACCTCCAAAGTATAGTACAGTTAAATTACCAAAGGAAATAAATCAAATGACAATTAGACCAAGCACTTATATCACAATATGATTAGATCAGTAACCTTTTTGGGGAAAAAAATCGTGATACGTTTCCTTTTTGAAAACACTTCCAGTGCCTGGAGGCCTGGTCAAACTTTTATTCTTCAGAAAAGAAAAGAATTTTTCTGAAATTAAACTTGGTTAAGTAAAACCTTTCCATCTGAGCTTTCTTTCCTTAGTATTAATAGTAGAATATAGTTAAAGTTTATTTGAATGCACTGGTTTTGGATGTTAAAACTATTTTAAGAAGTCATCAAATTGGTGTTTGAATGCAATCTTTAGAGAATAAAAAGTTAATCTTGCCATATATTCATATTTTCATAAAAATTTTGCTGAAAATGTTGGAAAAATCGATATAGAATATCTGAGCCAAAATTTTCAAATTTGAGCATCTAAAATTAGGTTCCTAACTCCATATTTAAACAGCTAAATATAACTATTCTGATTTTCAAAGCTGCTGAGCAATCCCAGCTGACATTGAAATCAGTGGGAGCTTTGGGTAAATACCAGATTGCCTATTTAGGCTCATTATCATGTAAAGACTAAATACAGATCGGAACATTTCAGCCAGTGTTGCTCATAAAGGTTACTGTAGTAGGACTGAGATCTGTAGAAGCATGTAACAAACTCTCAGTGACTTTCAGGGGCCAGAGTTCACCCAGGTTGATGCTCTGGTAGGCACAAATCCTTCTAACCTCTTACTTTAAACCATGCAAATGTGTCCCTGTGCCACTTTTGAATGATATCTGGCAAGCGTGCTGCAATTACCCTCCTTGAAAAATCATTGCACCCATCGCCATTATTATCTAAATGCTTTTCCTCATGTGTAAGCTTGACATAACACTTTTCAGTCTTGCTCTTCCAAATGCAAGGTGCATGTTTCACTCTTCCCTATCCCATTCCTGATGCTTACCCTCAAACAGCATCATCCATCTGTGTGTGGCCACCAGCATGTCACCCCAAACTGCTACTGGGAGCTAGGAGGAGCAGCCCTGCAAAACTACCTGACCATGGGTGTTGATGAACACTTCTACTCTGCCAGACCTAGGAAGAACTAGCATGTGGCTCTATGCCTCTTCTGGGTGTAGCTGTCTCCCTCCTGAGGAGCCTCCAGATACCCTGCAGCTCTGTGTCAGCATAGGTGGGACTCACCAACTTGTATTTCTTCTGTGCTAGCTGGTACAGGATGACAGCACATATCCCTCTCTGCCTGCATGCTCCAGAGCAAAAAAGGTTTTCCTGTACGGGCGCTGCACTGAGAGCCATACTTTTGGTTCATATTTTTTGAAGTGGCACTCTGTTATTTTGTTTGTTATCTGTAATCTTCTCAAGCCTCTTCCTCTATGATAAGAGTTAACTAATGTCTGTCTTTACTCCACATGTCTCCCGCAGCCTCAGAGGCTTTTCTGAGCAATTTCCAGAGCCCAGAAGAAGAAGGTGCCCAGCTGCTGGCCTTGCTCTACCCTCTCCGGCAAGCTCCTCAGTGACTTGGTACTGCTGATGAAATGAAACAAAAGGGAAGCAGCTTCCATTGAACTTGCAATTGGTACAAAGATCAAAGCAGAAGCAAATAAAACACAGCTTGAAAGTGAAAGGAACCAAGCAAATGCTTATTTTCCCTACCATGTAGTGCAGGCGTAAAATGAAGCCTCAAGTCACCAAAGTCAATATTCAAGCTGAAAAGAGCCAAGAATTCACCTCCAGTGCTTTAACCCCTGATTTATGTCAAAACTACTGCATTACTCACATATATTCTTTTCCATTTCATTCCATATTATTCTCAGAGCCAGGGTAATTCTGCTTTTTCACATGGTTCCCCATCTTTCCTTGGAGTAAGATGGTTCCTCTGTATCTTCTTTGCTTTCATCAGGCTTGTGAGTTCCATGAGTTATATTTCTGTTTAGCTTTTGGAAGCTCATTTAGCTGTCATAGTTTCACTGGGGCCATGACTGTGGATCTGGTAAAATATTATCTATGCTTTAAGTTGCTAATATTCTTTTTGATGGTTATAATTCCACCAGACTTTAACAGTTTGTGTTCAAGTCTTCCATGTAAAGTGTCTGCTGTTTTTTTTTTTAATTATTATTATTTATCCTTTTTGGTAAAAGGTCAGAGAAGCATGTTTAATATTTCATGAGGGAAGATATGGAAAAAAATGTTTATTTCATGTTAGGAAAAAAAAATTGGCATCAATTTAACTGAGAAGTTTAAATGTCTGGAAGCAGGTAATTCCTGGGGGAAGAGGGGTGTGGAGAAGAGACATTTCTCTTTTTTTGTAGTGGAGTAATTTTCTGTGGTTGGTGAAGTTTGCACCTGAATTCAATGAAAAAATTGCTGTCCTTAAAGACACCAAATACAAATAAAAGAGAACGGAATATTTTCAAATGTATTTACAAGCATTGCAGTGTGAATATTGATTGGCAAAGAAGAGGACATTAGGTTTTGTGAAGTGCTTGCATGAATTATAAGCCTGAACACCACTGAATTTGAATGATGACTTGGGAAGCCTGCCCAGTGTAAGGCAGCACTGGGCAGTCTCCTCTGAGTGTGCATCAGGCAGGGTGTCTTGAGCAGGAGGCTCTGCCACTGAACTGAGCTCTCGTGCAGTATCATGCTCAGGGGATGATACTGTCCCCAGGGCCTGAGGTCATTCCCCTGAACAGAACTGTCCTGTTAGGAATGCATTCAAATCCACCTCATCTTTGCAAGGCCTGCATGACTCCATGTCACAGTGAATTGCTTGGAACAGACATGTCCATACATTTCTAGGTTTGTAATGAGATATTTACACTAAATACAGACAAACTGGTTATGAGATTACCAAGAGTCCTTCACAGATGACCCTTATATATTTTGAGGGGATCTTCCTTTAGAAAAACAACATTGGTTGGAATATAACCTATTGCTGACACTGAGCTAGGAGGAGCCCTTGGAAGTGTTTCATGAGATACTTAGAGAATCATAGAATCATAGAACAACCAGGTTGGAAGAGACCCACCAGATCATCGAGTCCAACCATTCCTATCAAATACTAAACCATGCCCCTCAGCACCTCGTCCACCTGCACCTTAAACACCTCCAGGGAAGGTGAATCAACCACCTCCCTGGGCAACCTGTTCCAGAACCCAATAACTCTTTCTCTGAAAAATTTTTTCCTAATGTCCAACCTAAATCTCCTCTGGCGGAGCTTGAGGCCATTCTCTCTCATCCTGTCCCCTGTCACTTGGGAGAAGAGGCCAGCTCCCTCCTCTCTACCAACATCCTTTCAGGTAGTTATAGAGAGCAATGAGGTCTCCTCTCAGCCTCCTCTTCTCCAGGCTAAACAACCCCAGCTCTCTCAGCCGTTCCAGAAGATCTGGAGGAAAGATAATAGGAAGTAGATAAAAGAGGAATAAATAGAAAGGCTATAGGAACAGTAAAAAAAGTTAAGGATTGTAAAATTTTTAGTATGGAAAACTTGAGCCTGAGAAAACTTACTGGGATGGCAAAGGCAAACCAGGCCTCATTTGCATGGAGGCTACTTTTGTGCAGCATGTGATTCCAAAGACATAAAGATGCTTTTGGGCATCCTACTTTCAGTGGGTGGGAATACACATCCTCATCTTGCTTTTGATCTCAGAAGACAATCTATAAGAAATTCATGCTCAAAACATACCTAAGCACAACCATTTTGTCATGGTGTGCTGTAATTGCAGAGACTGGCCTGTATCAGTTTCTGAATGAGAAATAAACCTTGAAGTGTATTTCCTGAAACATCTGCATCTAATTATGAGGTTGATGTTGCAGGCTTGTATAGGTATTCCTTCCTTCATGGAAATGAACAGAAATGGCTTTGCTACTGTCCTGAAATCTGAGGCAGGCTGAAGTTTCTCCCAAAAATGTGGGAAAGGGAGTAAGTTTCCTGCACAGTCCCATCTCCTTATTTATGAAATCCCACTGAACTAGAGTTGGACCTGAGTATAGGTAATAAAATGGGATTGTATTACTTGTAGTTCCCACCACTAAAATGTCTACCATAGTCAGGGACATTTCTCCACCCCTAGATGTGTTTAAGAGTGGAGGAGAATTACTCAGAAAATAATGCATTTTTGCACTTGAAAATTAAGTGTGGAAGATGATATGTCCTCACTCAGGAAACTGAGGTCCTGCAGAACTCTGAGAAGACCTGAAGGAGACTTCTGTATTTCAGGAGGTTTGTTTTGTTTTGTTGGGGGAGAAACCCCAGGAGCTAGGAACAATGAAAACAAGGCTCCATCAGCAGTAGAAAGGCTGTTGGTCAACGCTGTCACCTCAGAAGTGAAACCTGCCTGGTTTTCAATACTATAATTTATGAGAAAATAACTTGTCTAAGAGTCACTCTTTATTGTTGTCTTTGACAAGATTCCCATTCTAGACTATATTTCCTCCTGCTCAAACTTCATCATCTCTTACAAAACCAAGCCCAACTAGTATTTCTGCCTTTCCCTATTCCTTTGCTGCCCCACCATGAATTTCCCCTTTCCTGTTGCAGCTTCTCTCCACTTCTGAGGTCTGAGGACTACTATCTGCTTCTCAATCCTTCAGTCCCTGCTGTCTCAAGCTTCCTTTCCTCCTTTACTTCTGTTCTTATTATCTCAGCCTCACCTTCAACTCTGCTGGCTCCTGTCCCACTGCCTGCAAGCATGCTCTTGCATATTCTACACCAAAATAAGGTTTCTTTATTCAACTTGCCCATTTTAAATCCTATCTTCTTCCTCACCTTTGTTTTCATTACTCTAGGGCGCAGATCCAAAGATCTATTTAGGCTCCTTACTTGTCCTTGAATGCCAAAAAGTATTCTGAATAAAGCCTGCCTCAGTTTTCTTTCCTTAGTTCTCATGTTGTCCTTTAGAATTTCTCTTGTATCTTTCCTAATCTTCTGGGACAGCTGAATTCCTTTTTGAGAAACCTTTATAAGTTTTGACTTTTTGTGGAAGGGACATCATAGCGGCTGAGCATGTTGTACTTTTCTTCTTACAGTCCTAGCATTGCTTTTCTAATGATGTCTGCTCCCAAGAAAATGCTTCTTACTATGTCTGTATGGGACCAGTCAGCACAAATTAGTACTTGCATTATTCTCTCTCCATAAGCAAGAAATTTTCCCATTTTAACAAGACATATTATGGCCTCCTTAACTCTGCTGTGATTCCTCAGTCAGACTCCAAAGATGAACTGCTGAATTGACTAACAGGACAACAACATATATGACTGCTTGACAGTACTTATATGACTGTTCGACAACAGGCACATCATGAGGTTGCTAGTAAGCCTAGTGGTACAGCGGTAGTGCCCAGACCACAGAGGAGACAGTACTGTTAAATGCAGAGAACAGAGTCTCTGCCAGTAAGCATGGAGAGAAAGATGTTCCTACACTGGGGGTTTTCTATTGCATAAGCAGAGCCATGGAACCACTTGAAGGACAAGTTGCAGAGGATACATAGAGAAGACCTAGGTGTTGCAATGTGTTAAACGGCATCTTTTAGCTACAAAACTGTTGCAGGACTCACAATGCAGCACTTAGAAACCAAACTGCAAGAATTTGGATTCACAAAACAGCTGCTGGAGAGGAAAGTGGGAAGTGCTGTAGAGATGTTAGAACATTTGAACTCTTCCTCTGTTCTTTAGCATTTCAAATCATGAGCACTTGCTGAAAATTATCTCATCTTCATTCCTTTGGGACTAACGGTGCTGATTTGTTTGCTGGAGTTGAAAAAAGCCTAACAAAAATGCCCCATTTTAAGAAATTAACAAGGAATTAGTTTTTCTTCCTAAAGCTTGCAGGGAGAAACCCTAAGATGTTTAGCAATACCAAGAAACTAGTGTTTTTCTTAACAGCTCCCAGGTGAACACATGTGCATCTGGATTGTCAGAAGTTGACAGAGGTACTATAAAGATGAGTTCTGTGTTTAGAAGTCTGAGGTCATTCAGCCAAGGTCCCTTGTTTGGATTTATCTCACAGATACTATCATTATAGTTGTACCTGACCATATTTTATGTCGCTTAGTTTTGCATATGAATGGTAGATGGCCTGGAAGAAAATTTGGAAGGACACCTGAAAAGAAGCAGAACTGTAGAATGATTAATTATTGCTCTTGGTACTTTGGTACATACAGTAAGGGCCTGATTTTCTCATCTACGTTTCGGGACATTAAATAAAATCCAATGATGTATGGAATAGGAGTGGAGGAAGGGAGATCCCATGGTGATGTGATGTAAGACACAATGGTCACAGCAGAGAGCATGGTGGAATATTTTGTGAACTTGGGGCCAAAGGTATCCTGACGTTTTCATTCACAAATTTCAGCAAAACTCAATTGAATTTTATAGAGCTGCAGTCATGTATTCTAGAAAAGCATTATCGAAAAAAGATAAACCTGTTTGGTTATTTCTCTTTTGATGATTCTCAGGCTCACTTGCTCCAGACAATAAGGAACTGTAGGGAAAACAAAGTAAAATTAAGTGTAATAACACAGATTCTAATAACCCTCTGCAGAAAAAATGGAAACAGATGTAACAGATGGAAGCTAAAGCACTAAAGGAAGTATTAATTCACCTCCACTAGTATGGTTGTGAATGCTGAGTGCTAATGTATTTTCTTTTTTTTTATTACAAGCCATTAGGTTCATTAATTTTTGAGGGGAAAAAAAAGAGAACATACTATTGGAAATGTTTTGTGTTCTTTTCCTCATGAAGCTCTATCCTTCTGATAGCAGAAGAGCTAGCAATAGCCTTTAGAGAAATAGACACAAACTTAGTTCAGAAACCTGAACCAGCAACCTTTCAGTGATATAGCAATAAAAGTTGCCTAACTGAATGTCAGAGAAGATTAATTAGGGATATAAAAAGAAGAAGGGGGAAATGAGAAGCAGATCTGAGATGAAAGAACAGAAAAACAAACTTTTTTTTTTGCTTTCTTGCCTTCTCACCTGGAGCATCACAAGAGCCCACAGGAGGTGGTGGTCTGGTGCCACACTTCACCCCATCTATACTGGGGTTACAGCTGCCCTGGAAGCATCCTTCTTGCCGCAGGGTGAGCAGAGTTGAGCTTGCTGTCAGTAAGAGGTCTTTGCTGTGATTGTGTACGTGTTTAAATTACAGGCTCTTTCCTTCCTTTGGCTACCGGGTAGGGCCCATGTTCAAACCCTTAACAGATTCTTACCCCACTCCAGAGCTGGTCTGGAGTGCTGAAGAAACTAGCAGTTTCACAGGCACGCTGGGATCCTCACTGTGGTGGGGACAGCAAGGTGGGTCTCAGATGAGTGCTTATGAAAAACTGACTTTCTATACTATGTATCTGGCAATACTCATACTCTGTAGATCTGAAAAGGGACTCTATTCCCACATATATTCAGTAACCCAGTTTTAGTGAAGTGTGGAGGGCAAAATAGTCTAATGAAACGTGGGTTTTTTTGCTAAGCCTATCACTCAACCATCATTCTAGACAGAGAACGTTACCAGAACCAAATATCATTTCTTCTGCTTCCAAATAGTGACTGATGTATAATGTTCAACAGGATTCTGTGCATTTATTACTTGAACATTAACAGTTTAAAGATGCATACAAATATACAAAATAATTGTATGTGTACATCTTTGTATGTCAGAGACACACATGTACTTAAGATAGGAAAAAGCAGAAACCTGTTTAAATAATTATTTATATGATTTTTTTTCAGATATTTTCCCCAAAGTCATATTTTTAACAATAATAAAAAGCTGAATGTAGTGTGAAAGTGATAGAAAGATCAGGTCATGAACAGAAAACAGAATTTTGTCATTCCATAGGGGCATTAAATAAAAAATTATCTCAAGGTCTGGATTTCCTTTGCTTTCTCTTGTGATGAAAACTGATAACATAAATGAGATTTTCAGAAAACTCCAGGTTCCTTGGAACCAATAATGGGAAAAGTCTCTGTCCAATAATAAATTTGGAAAGCCATTTGTTCTTAAGACTGAAGTCTTAGACTGCAGCTGCAACAGCATTGATGATTCTCACTTTGCTTTTTTTCCCTGAAAATGGAAAATAAATAACTCTATGACTAAGCCTTTTTGATCTTAATTGAAAACCCTAAACCCAAGGCTTTAAGATACAGTTACTCTATGGTAACAAACTTCTACTAACACCTAATGTACCCTCACCCCTTTATGTGGCATCCTTGATAAATGTGAATTAACTTATCTCTTTCCCTGAGGAGAAATTCCTCTGCAATTGTGTCTCTAGAGTCAATGCTTAAAAATACTGCTTGAATTGTTAAGGTGCTGAAATATTTTGGACTATTACAAGATCTGGGATTTGTGCCCAAGAGGTCCATCCATTAAACAGAATGGAGCTGGCAGTACTTTGTGTTACAGCATCTGTATTTTAAGGAACTTGGTCCTGCAGCAACACCCACAGGCCCTGCTGATCTGGGGTGGCTGGCCCCTGTAAAACACCGAAAGCCAGGGAGGAGACTGGGGGAGCCAGCACAGGAGTATGTAACCACATTAGCCAGAAAAAAGAAAATGTGCAGAGAGAAGTGGATCTTAGTACAGTGTACAGGCTGTAATCTGAGAATTTCTATCACTCATGATTCACAAGATGTCACAAAATCAGTTTCCCTGGGCTTTTTCTCCAAACTTGTGATGTCTTTTTACAGGCTAACCAGTCAGGCATTAGAGTGGGACATGGAAGAACACTTTCATTAGTTATTTTTATGCATTAGTATTCAGAATCATGTTTACTGCCTTCCTAAAGCATTCTGTAACAGCAGCATTACAGGCCTCTCTCAGCTACCCCCAACCCTGTCCTACTTAATTTCTTCTGGTACAGCGGATTACCATACATCACATGTGTGAATGCACAGGAGATGAAAAACAAGGGACAGTTCTTTCTCCTGGTGGTTCAGGCATTCATTCAGAAGTCATAAGACCTGGGCTTCAGTGCCTGCTCATGTTAATTTTTATGAGCTTTATATTTAGTCATCACTGAATAAATGTCTTTAAAGACAAATAATTCACCACTGAGGTGCTTCTGGGCTTCCTTAGACCTTAGAATAACTAAGGATTTCTTTTTTTGAAAAGAGAAATTTCTAGAGCTCCCAAGTACCTTTTCAGTGAGAAATAAATTTGTAACATGCAATGTTTTGAACTTCTGGAGATGAGCTTTGACCTGCTCACCCAAGAATAGAACCTGGATTTCTTGCAACGGACAATACAAACTCATTAGTGTTTATACCTTTTCCTGCAGGAGAAAACTGAATAGATAAAATGCAGACAAAATAACATTTTGAGCAGCAAGGACTCCCCTTATGATACTATTATTCACTACATTTTCTGGGTACAAAATGCTTAGTAGTGTACAGACCTTAGAGAATGCTGGCTCTGATTCAGGAGATGTGCTGGTTTTTGTGCTCTGTTGTGTTATTTGATATCCAGAGTTGAGAAAGCACTTGAAAAAGGTGAAGTTTAGAAGTACGCTCAGCCCCATAGCATTCAAGGTCACAGGGCTCTCACAAATAAGAGAACGTGGATAAAGAGTAGCTGGCACATGTCCCGGAAAGATCCTGTTAGTGGATCAGAAGAATAGACTAAATCCCTAAATAGTCTACAGTTCAGAAACTAGGGGTGAATTGAGACTTGAGGTAAACTTCTTTTTTTGGTTTTGTAGAAGAGGTGAGACAGCAATAAATACTGAGATAGAGACTCTATACTTTGTACCCAGTGAAGATGCACAACAGTGTAAGAATGAGGAAAAAAAGCAGGCTTGTATCAAAGTTTTCTTATCTTTTGATTTCACCCTACAACTTCAAGACTTCAGACCTGATACTTCTCCTGGCTATCTTTAGGGTAAGAGCAGCTGTACGTAGCACAAGGGATTATGCCAAGAACAGTTTGAGTACAGAGAGAGGCACAACCTGTGACACTTGTGTTGCAGCTTGCTACTATGGAAACTTCCTAATTCACTGACTGATGGCTGTGACTGCTGGGGAATACTGCAGCTGGAGCATCCTGGAGAGGCTCCGAAGCTAGAGGTGGCTGTTCCAGCTGCTGAATCTGTAGCCTGCCTTTCTCTAAATCATCCAGTGTAAGTAGGCAGGAACCTGCAAAATCTCCATAAGATAACCTGAATGCATTCTTTTACATTTTCTTACACATTGTCATAAACAACCCCCCTGACAAAGCATCTGTGAAGGCATGTTCTGCCTGATGCATAGGAATCCAAGCCTGTGCAAGAGAACTTCTCTAGTGCCCCAATTCGAGTGAGTTTTTATATCAAGAGATTGATAACCACCATAGGGAGAAACAATCCACCATTTTACTAAGGGGTGTTAAAGATCTTTTTGACATGTTAAAAACTTTTACAGAGTGCCTCTGATGTTGCAACTCATTTAGTTTCTCAGCTGGAAAGGCTTGTATCTTGCTTGTGGATGTTATTACCCATTGTGTACAAATTATTACCACACTGTTCTTGAAGTGTAGTTGTCTCAGGAGGCAAATTTAATATCTGCTTTGTACAACAGCAGACTTCAAGTCTTCCTGCAGTAGTGGGAGGGATACGCTGTATGGTGAAGGTGTTCAGTGTATTTTTGCTGATACTAATGCTTTATCCATTACTTGCTCCATTTCATTTTAATCACCTGAGTGTTTTTGACCCAGGATGATGTAGGAGGAAGAATGAAGGAATCCAATTACTACAGTTCTCAGCAAGAATTAGAAATAAAACAGAAATAGAATGCTGAGTAAGGTTTTATTTTTAAGCAATATGGTAATGACTGGCCTAATCTGGAAAAGCAGTTGAGATACTCTCACTGTATTCCTGTTGAAAAAGAAGCTGCTCAGAATGCCTAAACATGATTCTGTAACAGTTTTGGAGAATAGCTTATTTATATCAGTCATTAATTTGCTGAGCTAATGCTCTAAATTGAGTATGGAATAAAATACTTGTAAGATGTTTCTTATCTGCCACAAAACTGATGATGATTTAAATTCTTTTCATGCTTCAACCAAAAGATACTGACTAAATATATCCAGACGGTTAAGGTGTTTTCTACTCTTCACAAAAGCAGAACTACCAAAAATTGTATTGTGATGTCAATAAAACATGAGGTTCTTTTAATAAAGTAAAGATCAAAAAAAGGTGCAAACTTCAAAGCTTGAGATAGTCAATTAGAGCCAAAATCATTGTTAAAAAGAGATTAATAACTAGTTAAACCTAAGTCCCATGCATCTCAATGTCTTGTGCAGAAGAAATCCATACAAAATGTGAACTCCAATAAAGTCAATACTGTCAATACCTGTTAAGAGTGGTTTAACAGTTCATTAGATGCTCAGTGTCACACTGCTGTTTTCCAGACTTAGGGCTCAAGGGTTTCTTCTAGCTGCCCAGCAATTTTGCCAGGACCACGTGCCACTGTGCTATGTAATTGCAGTTTCATCTAGGGTGGGCCTTCAGCCCTCACTGTCCTGAGTGAAGAACAGGAAGGTTACTTACGGTTTTTCGCATTGCTATGAGGTTATGTGAATACTCAGTTTCTGAGCCAGAGAAAGATTCAGGTTTGCTGTCTTCTTTTCTTTCAGCAGTTTTTTTTTTTTATACTTGTAGTTTCAGTTCTGCATCTGCTGGAGATGTAAATTTGTTGCTGACTTGGAGGCGCTCCTATTACATACCTGGGCTTCTTGAGGAAAGCCTTAGTTTGCAGGCCAAGGTATTTGATCAGAGGAATAAGGAAGAAGGCCAAATTTTAACCAAGCAGAAAAACAAAATAGAGTTAGGTGGTCATTAGCAATCTGGATTTTCATGACACTGACAAGTTTTTTCCTACTGCCAGACAGTATAATAGAAATGACCTCAAGTTTTGCCAGGGGAGATTCAGATTAGGAAAAATTTCTTAACCAAAAGGGCTATCAGGTGATAGAAGAGTCTGCCTAGGGATGTGGTTTAGTCACCATCTTGGAAGATATTTAAAAGACTGGTAGATGAGGTGCTGAGGGCTATAGTTTAGTATTTCACTGGTATGGTTGTACTCAATGATCTCAAAGGTCTTTTCCAAACAAATGATTCCATGATTCTACAAGGGGATACATTTTCCTGATGCCAGTGATGAGGCCATCCCTGGATGATAAGGCACAATCCATCAGAGCAGCTCTTTCAGAAAAGTCAAGAAACTATCACAATCTTTTTGGCCAGTAGAAGAAATCATATATTTCATGATCTCCAGTCAAATTCAAGCACCAAATCAGATTAATTTTTTCTTCCTAATACTGTTAAAACCAAGGTTGGATAAAAATTATTTCTCCAGTTGCCCAAATACCTATTTGCTCTTTGCTTTCAAAATCTTCCTCTTTTACAGTCTAGGGACCATGACCACTAAGCCACAGATGTGAACACTGAAAATAATCCTCCAGTTTGTTTTGTTCCAGTAGCATATCAAGGGAACAGAGCATCAGCACTTTGAGATGAGGCTAATTCCTGTGGTCTGTTTTGTGTTCTGAGTTCAAAGACGTCAAGAGTGCCTTCATGTACAGTGGTGCTTCAGACATTATAACTCACATTTGCTGGGTGGTGACATAGCTCACTTGTGTCCTGCCCTCACACGCAGTAATCGTTGTCCTATTAGTGCTCTAGGCATACATGTCTCTTAACCTAGCTGGCAACTAGCCCTGTTTTAAAAATTCCCTTCTCAACTTATTCCAGCTTGTCTGTAGTATCTGTATCAGCATTATCTGTGCTTAGCTCACATCTGCAGTTTGTGGAATCAGGCTGCATAACCCTCCTCATGTTGGCACAGGGGGAGTAACAATTCACAGTCTGTCTTAATGAAACATTTTCCACAGTGTTATACACTGATAGAAAATTAAATAATATTTTCCTAGGAAAGAAAGTTTTCTTTTCCAAGAGACCTTGCCTACTGCTGATGGGAAGGTGTGTATCTAAATCTAGGTGAGCCTTTTTTCCTGCCAGCAGCAAGCTATCATCAGCTGAAGTCCATTTGGGCCCCTGGCTGCCCTTGTGTAAGCTCTGGCAGCAGGTGTTATGCAAGGGATAAGCAAAGGTACTATTCCCTATAGCAATAAGAAAAACAAACATGTAAGCATAACCATAAAGGTGTGTTTTAATACAGCACATATTTCCTTAATGGCTTTAATTACAATTTAAATGATTTTAAATGTTTTTGTTGTTCTTGTATTAGGGTTCTCACAAGAGACTAAATATTGCTAAGGTTTATTCACATTAATATAATTTTTTTTTTTACTTCAGTGCTATTGTCCTTTTGCCAAAAGGTAAACTATTGCTGAACATACTTATGTAATTCTCTTGAGGGAAGGATTAAGTTAGTGTTTTGTTCATCCTATTAGAACATGTTGCTCTGAAATGAGGCAGCCTCAGTTGGGGTAGACGATGGGTGCTGAAGCCTATCATGGTGGTTTCCCATTGGTATGTCACTCTGCACTCCCCTTTGATGTGTGCCTGGCTTTCAAGGTGTACTGCCTGGTCAGTGTAATGCCCCAGGGTATATGAGTCAAAGGAATGCTGAAAGATGGAGAAATAATGTATTTTATGTTCTCATGTGCACATTTAACAATTTGCCTTTCAGGATTTTGGCAGACTGCTTGCTCTTTTCCTTATTTTTTCTTTTTAATTAATTTAGAAATTTGAACATTTCATTACAACAGTCAGTGGTAGGATGCCTTCCCAGTAGCTTGATAATGACTGTTGCCCTGGCTAATGAATCTCTCAGTTGCACTCACTGAGGTTTATTCCACTGATGCACATATTGTCTTAAGGAGAGTCAGGAGCCTCAGGTTAACAGTTAATAAAAGATGCCCTGTTTTACTCTCTTCACTGTTATATTTTTGATGCAGTTATGAAGCCTTTCCTGATTGACTTGTTCATGGTCATTTCAGATTCAAATTTCAACCTTAAATGAACATGAAGTGCCCAGAAAAAAAATAAAAACAAACCCATAGGCCTGGTGGACTGTTGCATTCACGCAAACACAGCTGACTGTGGGAGCAGAATTTTATGTGACTCTTTCCAGTCCTCCCATGCCTCACTGGCATTTTCTCACTGCCTTCCTTTGCTTTCCTTCCCATTTGCTCTTACCCTTTCCCTAAAGAAAAAGTGAGCAGTGAGAAAAGCCCTTTCTGAAGCAAGAAATAAGAGGCACTTGAGAAGATGGGAGGTAAAGGAGAGAAAATAATATGCCATTGTGACAGCCATATTACTGTAATGCTGTTGCTTTCTGGGCATGACAAGGTCTCCCCTAGCCCTTCCATCAGCTGCTTTGTCTGCACATTTCAGACAGTTGCCCAGCAGCTCTGCCAGCTGCCAGCCCTTGCTGCAGAGGCATGAAGGCAGCACTGAGGGCCAGGGAGTTCACTTTTTATGAACTTGAAGAGCCCTTCTTGAACCTAAATCAGGGTCACACAGATCAGGACAGGAAAATATATGGTTTATGAGTCACTGTTCTCATGTAGATGAGGTATTGTCAGCTCTGTCGGATGTCTGAGTTGTATTTTGCTCTTTCATGACAGAAGTGCTTCCATGTGCATCCCAAAGATGTGAATTCTAATGAACTGGCCCTCACTTAGCTTTTTTGTTGAAATAGTTGTTCTTGGCCAAATGTTTTATGCTGTTCTGGGTCACCCCTTACGTTCTAATGGAAGTGCAGCACACAAGGCACATGGAGGAAGATGATACCTCAAAACATCATACGCAAGCCCTGACTTTCCCCTCCTGTCACAAGAAACTGTGCAACAGATGTTCAGACCAAAAGCCCTGCAGAACATCTGTTCCTCATATCCCTGTTCAGTAGAAGCCACAAAACACTCCCAGTAGCCTGTGTCCAAGTTAGACCTAAAGTATAAGGTTAAAAGCCTATTTTGTGTTACAAGTTAAAAAATAGAGGGAAGCTTGTGACATTTATGGGGTGAAATCAAGCATGCCTTAGAAATCTGCCATGCCATTCTATTTAGAGAAAGGTAAAAATAGATTCTGGCAAACCCAAATGGGGGAAAATTCCCTCCAGACTCCAAATCTGACAATGGCAATAAACGAGATATATCGGGTAAAGACTTCTGAGACCTTAATACTGTGAGAAGCATCTGTGGACTACATTTTCTCTATCTTGTCTCAGTGACTGATCGAAGTACTTCAGGAAAGGGTAAAAATCTGTCTAAAAGTCAGATGTTCAACAAGTAAAAATATAGTCTGGCTCAGTTCACAAAATGTTAAATAAAATAATTAATTAACACTACCCAAATATAACACTGTAAGGAAACAGTAATAAAAACAGAGATGTTGCATCAGCTAATGTGCAAATAGGGCCAGGCACCCTTGTGAAACTGCAAATTCATATAACTGTTGAACATGCTGTCCCAGAAATAACCTTTCGCTCTTCCTGAGCAAGGTCTTAAGTGATCTTATTGTGCTCCATGAAAACATTTGGAAGAAGGTCTTTCTGATGTTATTCAGCCTATCATCTGAAGTATTGTGCTCTAACTCTTCTTTTGCAGGAGGTCATCCTTATGGGTAGGTTTAGGCTGACCAGTGCTGTTATACTATGAAACTTCTTTACAATGATGGGTTGGATGCTCCAAGTCAAACTGAATTGCAAGTTGAAGTAGCTGGTATTACAACTGAATCCACATCTACAAAAGTGCCTGGGGTAACTCCAAATATCTTAGCACTGGAGTCATAATCAATATAGCTCCTCTGGCAAAAGTTCTGGCCAGCTAATTAGTTACTTTTTCTGCTTTTGGGACCCTAGCTGATTTGCTGGCATTGTGCTGCATAGGTATTTCACCCCATTTGGAAGCATCTCCAATTAACCCTGTGGTGAAGAGGTGCTTACTTTTATAATCACATAATCATAGAATTATTTAGATTGGAAGGGACTTTAAGATCATGTAGTTCCAATCCCTGTGCCATAGGCAGGGACACCTCCCACTAGATCAGGCTGCTCAAGGACCCATTCAACCTGACCTTGAACACTTTCAGGGAGGGAGCATTCATAACTTCCTGGAAAACCTGTTTCAGTGCCTCATCCACCACTCTCATAGTGTAGAATTTCTTCCTATTGTCTAATCTAAATCTCCCCCTTACTAATTTAAAGCTATTCTCCCTTGTCCTATCACAACATGCCCTTGTAAAAAGTCTGTCCCCAGCTTTCTTGTAGGCACTCTTCAGGTACTAGAAAGCTGCTATAAGGTTTCCCTGGAGTCTTTTCTTCTCCAGGTTGAACAACCCCAGCGCTCTCAGCCTGTCCTCATAGCAGAGGTGCTCCATTTCTATGATCACCTTCATGGCCCTCCTCTGGATGCATTCTAACATTTCCATTTCCTTTATGGACACAATACTCTAGGTTGGGTCTCACAAGAGCTGAGTAGAGGTGGAGAATCACCTTCTTTGACCTGCTGGCCATGCTTCTTTTGATGCAGCCTGTGGTACAGTTGGTCTTCTGGGCTATGAGAGCACATTGCTGACTCATGTTGAGCTCCTCATTAGTTAGCACTGCCAAGTCCTTCTCTGCTGGGCTGGTCCCAATCACATCACTCCTCATCCTGTACTGAAACTATGGATTGCCCTGACCCAGGTGTAGTGCCTTGCACCACATGATGTTCACACAGGCCCACTTCTCCAGCTTGTCCAGGTCCCCCTGGATGACATCTTGTCCTTCTGGTATGACAACTGGCCCACTCAGCTTGGTGCCATCTGCAAACTTGCTGAAGGTACACTCGGTTTTTCTGTCTATATCACAATGAAGATAAACATCACTGGTCCCAGCATGGACCCTCGAGGGACACTATTTATGACAGAACTCCATCTGGACATTGGGATGTTGATCACTACTCTCTGAATGCAACCATCCAACCAATTATTTATCCACCAAACAGTCCTCCCATCAAATCCATATCTTTCTAATTTAGAGAGAAGGATGTTGTGGGAGACCATGTCAAAGGTTTTACATAAGTCGAGATAGAACACATTCGATGCCTTTCCCATGTCCACTGATTTGGTCACCCCATCATGGAAAGTGACTATATTGATAAGGCAGGACTTACCCTGGTAAAGCCATGCTGACTGTCTCGCATCACTTTCCTGTCCTCCCTGTGATTTAGCATAACTTCTAGGAGGATCTGTTCCATGATCCACAATATACACCTATCCTTCAGGAAATTGCAAGATGCAAGTTTTCCAGTTGGTAGCACACTTTCTTTTAATCCAGAGCTGACTTTTGGACATAATTCACTTTTGAGGAAAGCTTCACATACAATTCTGAACTTCAAAAATTCTCATGCCTGGATTGCCAAAAAGCATATCTGCATTTAAGACATACTTATGCAAAAAAATCTCTAATCACTGTGATTTTCTTTTTTGTCTATATTGTTACTTCAATGAAAATCAATGTGGGAGGCAGACCACTTTTCAAGGGTGAAAGGTTTTAACTGACTGGATGATTTTTCAAGACACATCTTGAAGAGAAGAAACCCAACAAAACCCAAATCCATGATCCAATTAGAAAAATTTGCCTTCGTGAAAAAGCACTGTATCATTTTTGACTGGTTAATCAGATTGTGTAAAGTACATGGCTCATGCCTGCAGCATTTTGCTAATTAGTCAGAAACCCAAGTGAGAAACGCAGCAAGTGAAAACACCAGATGAGGTCATAATAGGAATTATTCCTCAGTTTAGTCCTAACACATAGGGATTACCTGTGAACTTGCATGAGGTGAAACTCCATGTGTGCCATGTAGCAGAAGGAAAGCCTCACCTTGCATCATCATCTGGTTCTTGCAGTTCAGGAAACAGTAATACATAATTTCATTGAGAGATTACATGGTTTGTGCATTAGAAACACCACTCTGAAAGGATGGGGCTGGCCAACGCAGAAGTACAGATATTAAGTCTTTCTCCCAAGTCACTTCTATGTGGTCATTCTCTAATGTCTCCCCAGTGAGCAAGGAGTCATCATTTTTGGATGGTACCTACACACAGCAAAGCATACTGCTTACATTGTTGCTGGCCTTTTGTGGCTACCGATGACCAAGATAGTAATGGAAAGGGTTGGACTTGGTGATCTCAAGGGCCTTTTCCTATCTAAACGTTTCTATGATTATGTGAATGAAGGGCTTATCTGTAATACTAAAATGGAAGGCAGAGTGATGTTGCCAGTAGCACCTTTCTGAATAACAACATAGATAAACTCACCATGGCTCCTTTTCATTCTTAGCCTGAGCTATTCCCACCTCAGGGACTGGAAGCACTAAATTCAGCTCAGTGAAGTTTTGCAGGTCTGACTTTTTTGAACACTTTGTTTTTATCTTATCCTGCTTCAAGCCTTGCTTTATTTACAACTCATTCCCCCTGAGCTACCTGTGCTTTTTATTCTTTTTGGCTTTCTTTGCTTTCTTTTCACTTCATTCCTTTCTTTGCTTTGACCTTTTGCTTATTCAAACTCATCTCAACTCTTCCCCTCTCTGTCCCATTTTCTTCTTTCCTTTGCTTGTCAGTCTTAATCTGCTCACTCCTAACCAAGTCCTCCAAACGTCCTGCAGTTAGAAATTCCTGTACTGGTCAGTAGGAAGTAAAGCTGCTACACACACCAGGATTAGGTACACAGGGACGTTTATTAACCAGTACAGACATCTGGTTTTGTTTTATAGGTTTGGATGATACATGAGCTATATCTAATGTAATGAAACTGGGATAAAACATGGATCAATACTGACCTATGGCTGTCTGGACTGTTTAATAGCTATCATGCACCCTGAAATGGTTTTGGAATCTGCCAAAGAGCTCTTAGCTTGCCTGAAACAGGACTAAAATAATCAGGACATATTACAAATCATACACAGTGCCCAGAAATGTCACTGTGTAGTTTGCTGATGCACTATATATTACTTCGTAAGTACAGATGCTAGTCCAGAGGATTGGAACCACTCATTCTGTATTTTACAGTACAATCCCCTATATATTTCATAGAATCTTCAAATCAGAGAATAATTTAGGTTGGAAAATAACTTTAATATTGTATCCAAGTGTAAACCTAGCACTGTCAAGTCATCATTAAACCACATGTAGGCATGCTACATATTATGTATTTTAAAGTAAGGACTATTGAGAAAAAAAATGTATTACTTGGTTGTTTATATTTTTTTCTGTGTCATTGATTCTTACAGCACAATGGCTAGGAAATGTAGCTCCTAAATGTATCTTCGGAAGAGACTTTGTTCCTCCCTTGGAAACAAGGTACAGAGAGATGAATTTGAGAATCTGAACTGGTTTTGCTAGAGAAATATTGTGGTGACTTGAAGGTATTGTTTTGGTATCTTGCTCATTCTCACAGGAAATGACAGGATAAAGCATCTTGGTCCTTCTCGTGTGTTAAATAACAACTAATTTTACTGAGACATGGATCTAAACAGTTTCCACAAAAAGGTCTTTGTCCTTTGACTCTTGATACCAGAGGGACACAAAACACCTTCAAAATATGTTCCTGGGAAATAGAATTAATAACTCTGTTGGATCTTAGGAGTGGTGGGATTAATGGAGGTTTTATGGCATAAAGTATTTTCTCAATCTCAGTTACACTCCTCCTACTCCAGAAAGATCTTATGTTGTTATTTTGTTCTATTAAAGATAGCAGAAATGGAGATGAAGTTGAGATACATTCATTAGCTGAACATTGCTTATATTACTGTTTGCTAAGAGCTGTTTCTTTACATTAGTTTCTTAAAATTAGAGCAATCTGTGCTGAAGCTTCTGAGAGAATGCATTGTTTAACTGATACACTGTACAAAACCAACTTTTTAATAATGAATTTAGCTCTTCTGTAAAGAAAACATTAAAAAAGTATGAAAGCATTTAATTCATTACTCGACGTCTAAGTCTCCTGTACACTTGATTTCAGCAAAAAACCAAGATCGATTCAGCCATTTCTCTGAGTTTTAGACAACAATGAATATTACTGAAATTTACAAAAGACTAGGGATGACTTTTCATACGAAGAATGTTATATAATGCATGATTCAGCACAGCATATTTATTTTCATATGCTTCAGTACCTGGTATTAGGAATTAGTCTCATGATCTGTCTTTGGTTGTCTTCCTAACTGATTAAAAATCATGAAATATATAGAAAATATTTAAAGATGCCCCTTTCAGATGCAGCACTGGGAAGAATATTTTTTGCTCATTACACAGATTAGAATGGATTTTATAAACTTTTCAAATATTGATTTTCACACTTCCAAACTCATTTATGTCTGTAGAAATAGAAAGTTTAATAAATGAGTGTTAAAAAACATGAGATGTAATGAAATATACAAAACCTGGTACAAGTATGATTTCCACAAATAAATTCATTCATGATAATTGAATTATGCTTTCAAGAGCAGTAGCAATATACTTATAAGATCAGAGGGAAAAAAATATGTTAAAGGAAAATAGTTTTCTGAAAAAGACCTGGATGAAGGATGAAACAAAACATTGTCCCTTAGTTTATCAGAGATTATTTCTTATGCCAGTGGAAGAAACATGGTCGTTTTGTTTAACTGAAATGTTTACTTATTGTTATCAGCAGAGCAGCTTTAATTTACAGAGAGTTGCTTACAGATCAGGCAAGCAGATTCTTCTATGACTTCTTGTTTCTATAAAAAGAAAGAAATACTGAAGTACATTATTTTCCTTTCATAGATAATTTCACATTCATCTGATCTCAAGTGTAAGATTTAGCCTGTTGTTCCAGTCTAATCTGTACAGAAAGACCTTTGAGATCGACCAGGATTCTTCAGGTTCAGATAACCAAATATTAAATTAGAGAACATCCTTTGCTTTTTAGTCGTCATAACAGTGTGTAAGTACCAGGACAAAGTTTATGCTGATCTGGCCACTGTCTTACTGTGATTTCAAAGCAGGCACTTTTATGTTTAGCTTTTGTATGTGTATGTTTTACAACTGAAAACAATCTACAGTGCAGCTTGAATGGCATTGGTACGTTTTATTTCTAACATGAGGGCTGAAGGCCTTTGTGCTTTCTGTAGGACAGTACTAGAGCCTGGGCTTCATGCATATCATTGAGGCATCAGCATCATGTCACAATGGCATAAACTCTCTATAGAGCTCAGTGGCACTGTGTTGAATGGGCATTAGTCCAGGGCAAAATTATGTATTGATGGCTTCCCGTGCTGTTTTGGGAGAAGGGGTCACCAGGACAGAGCAATGCCTTGATTAACCTCGTGCCCCATGGATATTGAGAGTAAGGAGAATCAATGACAGACCAGCATCAAGGGATGCGTAAGCTCACGTAGGAGTCTATGTGAGGTAATGCATAATTTCAATGTAACGCTCTGGAGGGCTGGTGCAAATCAGGCTTGTTAAGATGGAAAACCAAGGTCACATTGTCTTTTTATTTTTTGATGTGTGTATTCAGGGATGAATTTGATTCTTGGTTGCACATGTACCAACAGTGCTAATAGAAACCACATTACAAAGCAGGCCCTCAGTGGTCTCTCTGCTGTAATATGAAGACAAAATCTTCTGGTGACAGCTTATGTGTTTGTTCATGTTTCCTTCTGGTGTCTTTTCTGTCAGAGAAGAAAAAGGTAGCAGAGACCTGAAACAATATCATCATTTTAAAAACCAGGACTGTTTCAAAATATTAACAATATAGTACCAAATAATATGGAAATAATTCGCTGTTTTTTAAAGTTGAGCAAATGTTATAATAGCCTTCTGCTAAAGAAATATATTTACTTACATAGAGAAAAATATAATAAAAACATCAATTTCTTGGACAACTTAACTGGATTCTGGTGGAGAATCTTTAATTAATCTTCCTTCCATATCATCATATTAGATCTTACAAAAAATAAATAAAAAAAAATCCCTAGCCACCCAAAATAGAAAGAAGTGTCCTAAAGGAAAATGCTATGGGGCTAAAGGTAATCAATTTAAAAATAATAAAATATGTCTGGTTATACACTGTTTCATGGATAATTGGTAAATTATAAATCCATTTAAAAGCCTGAGAGAATATAGTTAAGAAGTAAATGGGTAGCTCTGATAAAACCCATGAAGCAAACTGAAGGAAGAACTGCTTGATATTTTCTCTCCCTTAGCTTTTACTTGGGAAAGAGTAACAATCTACTTGATGGTCAGTATTTCCAATTATTTTGAATGGCTAAGGAACCTGTGTGTTTCAAAGGGAGGAGAAAATATTATATTTCATTCAGCAGTGGAGCATACTTGCCAGAATTCAGATCACAGAGGAATAGACTGGGGCAATGTGGCAGCCAGGAAAAAAGCCTGTCAGTCTTTTGCACAAAGTTATTCTCTGATCTTATTGATGTACAAATTATAGTTTGAGACATAACTAACCAACCATTTTCCCCAAATTACCTGTATTATTACAGTAGCTTTAGCTACTGTCAAATAGAGTTTCATAAGCCCAGTTCATCTGGACCATTTTGAGTGACAAATCACTAAATTCTGTTAATACCATGAAAATTTATGACTACTTTCAATACTTGAGCACATATCGATCCAATAAAAGTTTTATTATAGCTCTGAGTCATGCTGCAGAAAGAAATAACCTTTGTGATGATCTTACTCCTTAACCAATGGTTTCAGTATGTATTGCTCTGAAAATGTGTTGAAGGGGTGGGCAATCAGAAAGTCACTCTTAAAGGAGTGATTTTTATGCAATCAAGCAAGAAACCATTCATCCAGTAGATTTCTAATTATATTTAGATCTGCAAAAAGCTGGGAATACCGTCTCTAGCAGCTTACTAACTCTTCAATTTCCAATGAAGGGAAATTACTTTTCAACTCTCTATAGTAGTTTAGTTTTCTTCACTGAAGGTCTGGAAAAGCTGCTGTGACTTCAGGAGGTTCAGTGAGGTTTCTAAAAGTCACAAGTTGACAAAATCAATAAAATAGCAATCCTGTTCTAGATGGATTTTTTAATGTAAACACTCAGAGGTAGTGAAGAGCAGATCATAAACTGCATTTCAGAAATGTACCTGTTTCTAACTGAAAGGCTTTTAATTAAAAGATATGTAGCAAGTTGGATGAAAAAAAAAAAGATAGTCCTCCAAGAAAACGGATGTCCAAGAAGTAAAATACCTTACGGCTGTTTATTTCTATCTTTCAGTTTTTCTTTCAGTACTATCACACTGAATCACTTTTGCAAAGCTGCGCACTACCCAAAATCTGACATCTACCCTTAGAACTCATAAAACAAAATTACACAAGGCAGGATCATTGATTGTGCTGTCAAAGTTTGTCCTTAATGACATTTTATCAATAGATATTTAAGATAATGAACCTGAGTTGCTATTTTCTACTGACAAGGGCTAAAGACATCGGAGAGAGAAATACATTGGCACAATAGAAAAGTAAATAGATATTGGACAAGTACTTCCGAACTCAAGAGAATATAAACTTTCCTTTCTCCACTGTTGGAGGTCAGGAAAGAAACTTTGCCAGAGGTATGTTATTTTGTAACCACAGGTGGCAGAAATGGTATTACTTAGTATGATGGTAGAAGAAACATTAGCATGAAGGTCATATTTGCAGTCTTTTAAACCAGTTTGAATATTTGTTTTTCATTACAATACACCACCTTATCATTAGACTATTTAATGTAGATATTCCAAGTAGTGGATTTATTTGGTACAGGAGTATTACTGTCACCCTTTGTTTCCTGAGTTTGCAGATTCATTTCTGTAACACTTTCCCCTGTGGTCTTGTTACTAAAAATACACAGAATCTTTAAGAAAGTTGGACTTGCTCTAGGAAGACCTTTGAATAATTCACTCAGTTTGTCCACAGCTTCATGAATGCACCACTTGTATAATTGCAATTAAACTCTTTTCTCTCTAGCTCAAACATAGCTGAGACACAGCAATACTAACAAAAAGGCCCTATAGGCTTCCTGGTATTAACTTCATCTTTTGTACCAATACCATGATTAACTTTGCATCTGTCACTAATAAGATAAAAAATGCAGGCATCCTTACAAAACATTCTAACTTCACAGGCCCATGAGAATTTAATTCCTTATTATTTCTTTTGTTTTAGAAGTGTTTGCTGTCAGATCTGTGGATTTAGCGTGAGAAAATACCGCTGGCCCTCAATTGTTTGTCATTTGTGCCTACGTCAACTAAAAGACAAAGCTAGCTAATTTTCCTTAGGATGCAACTAAAGGGGAAACACTGTCAAATTCCATCTGTCTCCAGTTCAACTGTAAAGAGCAGAAACACCTGCCTGGAGGGATGGAGCTGTGCAGCTATCTGGATCCACAGGATCAGAGCGCTGTTACTTCGATGCCTAAAACCTGTCAGGTGTAATTTCAAGAGACCTTTTCAAGCCTTCAGAACATGATATCATGACAAATATTTCTAAAAGCTGATCAGAGATGAAACTAGTGGAAATTCTGGTGACCTATGTAAAAAACAATTATGCCCAGAAGTTCCACAAAATAAAATAACTTCCTGTCTAAGCATTCATGCTGTCTGCATATGATTTTCCAGAGCAAGACACTTCATTTTGAAGGAAGCTGAACCTCATTTTGTGGGTGAGGTTATAGCTCATGACATTTGCCATTCCTTTCTGACTTACCCTATTTCTGTGACAAATTGAATCTCTGTATCTTACATTTAAAATTTAATATTTGATTTTTGCAGTTATGTGAAGAAAAAGCAATGTATTCCTACTTCATCAAATCTTTATCTCACTGCCAGTACTCATCTCTGTATTTTTAGAGCAACTTACTTAATAGTGTGTGTAGTATTTGAAGAAGTAACATGTGGGTTATATTTGTTTCAAGGTGTGGACTGGCTGTAAGGAAGGGGGCAGACTTGCATTTGTCCAGTGATGGAAGAATTCCCAGCAAGTTACTCTGATTTCTGTCCCACCTACACTTCAGGGCAAGGGTCTGTCAAGAGCAGGAGCAGGACATGGCTGAAGTCCAAGGTTGTGTTCCCAGATGAATTGTTAATGGTGATGGCTATTTGTCATACCAGCAATTATATAAACTTTCAACATAATTTTTTTTTCCTGAACTCTGTTCACTGCCTAACTCTACTGCAATAGATATTTCAAAAAGGTGAAAATGGCTTATAGTGCACTGAGGTGAAGGTTCCTTCATCTGGGGTTATATGTGTGTGTCCATGGCTGGCTTGCCCCACGGGCTTCAAACATTGCTCAACAGGTTTGAAATTGATGTGCATGTTGAGCAGTAAAATGGCAAAAAGTGAGGGTGCAGTGAAAGGAAATAGTCTCAGAACACTTAAAGAATATGAACATAATTAGACTATGTTATGGCTGGTTTGCAGACCTGTCAAATAAATGCAAAATAAGGCAGGCCAAGACTGCTCTCCTTCAGACTGAAGCGTCTGCACAGGACAAACAGGAGTCTCTTCTCTCCTCCAAACCAAGGTACTTAGAAATAACTGAGAAATTTCTATCCAGGGTGATGATGAACTAAATAATGTTTCCCCACAGATATCTGATAAGCAACTGGCATAAATTGAGAAGCTGAATGAAAATATTCTGCATATTATTATAGAGCTACAAGAACTGTAACTCTTTTCTATAGCTCTAATAGAAAGAAAACCTCATTTTCTGGGTATGTGCACTTTATAAAGTAGTGCTTATACATTCCTCTAGCCATAGTCTACCAACAGGGCTGGGTTAATAGCTTGAGACTACATGGGCAAAATGTCTTTCTAAACTACAGGACTTTGAAAAATTTGCTTCAAGTTTGTATCTGTCTTCTAATTCATTCTGAATGCAGATAACCCCTGGAGTAGTGGATTTCACCCTCATGCCACAGAAGTGTTATGAGTTCACATCACATAAAAACTACACCTCTAATATCAGGCTCAGATATTCACATTCATCTGACCTTTCTTCCAGCAAGGTGCACCTCATGGCTAGGACAGCCATCTTCATCATCTCCATCTTTTCTCACAGTCCAGGAGGGAAGACAGTGGTACCTATGGGGCAAATGGGTCAGCCCTGCAGCTAACCAGTATCCCAGTGTGTGGGAGAGGTCAAGAACCTGAATAAAAAGGCATTAAATGCTCAGCACAGGATGAGAAGTAGGGACAATTTCTTCACCGTCCTCAGGTGGTGGCAGTATATGGAGCAGCACAGCTATGGGCCAAAAGGACCATCACTTTCAATGGGCCACGTGTGATTGTTGCTCTATCTGGAAGGGAACTCATAGTCGGGTACCAAAGTCAGCAAGCTGAAACACTTATTACCCTTGAAGTTTATATTATTGTGGTGTGGGTCTGCCACCACAGGTTGTATGATGCAGAAAGTAGACACTGGTAAGACAGGCACAGTCAAGTTACAGCTGTTCTACCTCAAGATACACACTTCATTACTTGCTGTGGAGTACAGCAAATCTTTTCCCTTTCCTTATGGAGGACAACCAGAAGTGAAGATCTTTAATAAGTAAGGACTGCGATTTTTATGGGATGCTGGCATAGGAAATATCTTCCTGCAGAACAGCCATTGCCTTTGCTCTGCCTGTCTACATGTCTGTGTTCAGCAGCCAAAAGACAGCAAATTCCTGACTGCAGAGAGTGGGTATTGCAACAAACAGAAAACTAAAACAGCAGGGAAGGGAATCCAGGGACACACAAGGCCATTATGGTGTGAATATTTCACAGGATGCCAGTGCTGGGCTTTTGGAAACAAGCTACATAAAAGTTTCTGGAAGGAGAGGGAAAATATAATGTAGCTTAATAAAAGTCTCTGAGGAAACATGTTATTATAATTTGAAATTATGCAAGTATTATAAATCACATAATAAATCATTCATTTAAATCAATATGTTTCTTTCACAGCTATGTGCAGATACATAGGAAGGCATTCTGAACAGCACTAAAAACAAGTAAGGGAGAAAGAGAAAAAAAGGGAAATGAATGCAATTCTACTGCTGACATCATCAATATTTTATTATGGCTTCATAAATCTAACTGTCCCAAACTGTCCTTGGTAAAAAGTGAAACAAATTACTGTAGTAAAGTTCCCTGTAGGTGTTAATATGTGACTGTGGTCTCCACTCTTGGCATATTACTGAATCATTCAACTGGAAATGCAACAATACTTTCTTACTTCACAGCTGACAGGGATTATTGTTCGCTCAGTTAGAATCTGGCAGAATAAAAAGCTTAGAGAAACATTGTGTCTCAGTGCTGTTTCTGAAACCTGCAACCACCATTTAGAAACACTAGACTGAACCTATTAGGGTAGAAAGTCAGCTCTAACTTACTGACGTAAAGATTTTGTTTGCTTTTCCAATTGCATTAATAGAAGCAAACTTAATTTTATACTTTTTACACAATTTTCTCTCTTCCCATGCTAAGAATTTAAGCCCTGAGCAATATAGTTGAGAATCATAGCTTGGGGATGACTTGGTGTATTGTAGACATTGTCCTCCAGAGTGGTAGTTCATTTTTTTTTCAAAAAAAGAGCTTAGTTTGTAAAACTAATTAAATATGTGATCATTTATTGTGATTAAAGATGAATGAAAACTTGGGAATTCATATTTAATAGGACCAGAAATTACCCGATGGAACATGATGACAAGCCTTAATTGGAGCAAATGCCAAGCTCTGGAGGGGACTGCAGTTTAATAAAAACGTATTATAAATTGGCTTAAAAGCATTCATAAAGACACAGAAGCAGTTCCTAGGGTTACAGTGAGATTCAGAGTTCACTGCTTGACTGCAGCTCTGGAACACCAGGGAGACAAACTACTCTGTTTCCCAAAACCACTGTTATATTTTCTCAAGGCAATTTAATACATAATGACATAGATTAATATAGACGGTGCATCAGCCTTGAATATCTCCATGAGAAATTGGTTAAATCCTGAAAGAAAAAAAAAAATCATGTATTTAGCCCCCCCCCCATGAGTGACACAAATCTACATGCCCTCTGGTACTTGTTTCTGTAACTCAGAGATTTTGATAGTGTGCTCAGGACACATGCCTCTTCTCAGGGATTTGCATCATCTGAATCACTGTTGTAGACCTGGACTACTTCCTTTCATTGATAGTTATTACAAATAGGCTAAAAATTGAATCTATGTATGGTGATCCAGATGTCCAGACTTAGTCTTGTTTTCACCTTCACTGGTAACTGAAGGTTAAACATAATGAAGGTTAAACATAACGGTAGAGTGTGATGCAGAATAGTGTGCTGCTGCAGCAGTGTTTATAGATTTAAGAGAAGACAACACCAGAGAAAAATCCCTAGGTTTATTAATATTATTTCCTGAATTTTGTGGAAATATTTTCTTTCTTAAATAGATGTAAGTACGAAGAAAATATTTTCATGAACCACTTTAAAAATAACCAGACTGTTTTCCTCTAGTGACACAAGATGCTTAAGATCAATCTGCCCTGGAAACATTTAATCTTTTAATTAAAAGGGGCATCAGTTGTGAGTTCTTCCTTGCTGAATATGCTCTGGCCAAAATGCCTTCTACAGACAGTAAATTTAACATGTTACGTGTCACAATAACTATGGCCTTCTGGTATGAGAGCCAGACTACAACAAAAGTTAACATAACTCATTCATGTTAACTTGTCATTTTATGCAACGTCTTTCTAAAAAGAATGAAGGACTTCTTTTTTCACTGCAAGGAAAATGTTTTCCATCTTGGTAAGGACTGAGGATAAAAGTGTCTTTAATTCATTAAGCTGTGCTGAATATTAAAGCTATTTTCCACTGTATTTTTGAATAATAAATAGTTTATTTGTTCTCAGGTAATTGTCACATCCTCCTTCCATTTTCAGCAGTTACTTGCTAAATTCCTGCAGCAATCACAGAATCACAGAATCATTAGGTTAGAAAAGACCCACAGGATTGTTGAGTCCAACCATTCCTATCAATACCTAAACCATGCCCGTCAACGCCTCACCTACCCGTATTTTAAACACCTCCAGGGAAGGTGACGCAACCACCTCCCTGTGCAGCCTGTTCCAGTGCCCCCTCACCCCTTCCGTGAAATTTTTTTTTCTGATGTCCACCCTGAACCTCCCCTGGCGGAGCTTGAGGCCATTCCCTCTTGCCCTGTCCCTTGGGAGAAGAAGTTAGATCCCTCCTCTCCACACTCTCCTTTCAGGTAAAGAACGATAGGTCTCCTCTCAGCCTTCTCTTCCCCAGGCTAAACAACCCCAGTTCCCTGAGCTGCTCCTCATAAGACAATGGATGAGGGCTGAGGATTATAATGGATTATGCTATTTACATTGTGTATTTTGTGTGTACACACAAACTCACATATGTGCACATAGAAAGTGTTCCACAGACTTACTGTGCTTGGGAGAAGAAAAGTTCTTATTTCTAGACCTAGGCTGAGAGACCTTGCAGGCCACCTGTTGAAGCAAAGGATCTCTGAGATCACAGCAGGATGGAAATGATGATGATGTCTGTTATTTTTCTAATTTAGATGCACAATGATTGGAAGTTACCTGCGGCTCTTCAGTGACTTAATCAAGACTGGGTAAAAGAGAACACAAGTGAAAAGCTCCCTTAAGTACTAAATAATGCCAAAACACTTCTGTAATCATATGCTTTTGCTGTATGGATCCTGTAAAACATAGCTTGCTCATGCCACCTTCACTGTTAATTCCTAGTGCATTTAAATATTCTCTGGTGATTTCCAGATCCACCACTCTGCAGTGACTATAGTGAAGAATGAGAATCCACTGGTAAAAATAACCTTATCTCAGGCTGCACTGCAATAGGAAAGGACACGTCAAGGTCAAGGTATCAAAGTTGTGTACTGAGGTCTTTGGAGTGAATCTCTGCAATGTACCCAGTGATTTTGGGCATATTACTGAATCTCGCTTGTCCTCTCATTGAAGAGCTAAGAATAGATTTGGCTATACAAAGATATAATTTTGCCACTCAGTATTCGTAGTTTGCTCCAGTTTGGAAAGATACACTGAAAAATAAATAAAAAAAAAAGGAAGTGGAAAAATACTATTACTAATGCCTGTAAGACTCACTAACATGGATTGCCCAGACCAACCAGGAAGGCAATGGTCCCATATTTCTTTGAGTGCTAATTATCCCTTGGTTTTGGGTGGTGCATCAGCCTGCTGATGTCAGATGCTAAGATCCCCTAAGCTATAAGGCCAAGGGAATGTGAGAACCACAAATATTTGTGTCACTCCTCCAGAGAGACCTGGGCTCTGTTGCAGTGCTTTACAATGAAGCTCAATAGGGACTTTGCTACAGGCACGTCATTGGAGGTCTGAAAACTCCCCAGACCCTCAGAAACTTTTCAAAGCCTGTCTGCAAGTGTGTGCCCAACATCGGAAATGAGAAGTGAGTCTCAGAGCTTTGAATTTGTAGGACTTTTCGCAGCGAATTTAACTTTACATGAACCAAGTGCACTGCTCTCCTCTTTTGACATGTTCTTTTGAAGATGTCTGATAGTGCAGGGGAATGTAAATCATTCATGGGAAACTAAAAATATTGGTGATATGTTGTGAAGTTTTCCCCTTGGTCTCAAATGTTTATCAGCTATACAGATCTTTGGTTGCTATTGAGGATTTTTAATTTAAAGTAAGAGAAATTCAGTCAGCATTTCCTTAAGGACATACCTGCTTTTCCCAAATGAAAAGGTAACATCTGAAGCATGGATAATCTGTTTTACTAAATTATTATGCAGCAATGTGATCTAGGTTTGGGCATTGACTTCAACTTAATTATCTGGTGGCATTTCAGAGATCATCTGTTCCACCAGCATCTCCTCTCTGGATGTTATATAACTGCATTCAGCTTCTGTGCTCTCCTTTCAGGTTAATACCAGTGTATCTGAGAGCAATATTCTTCACTGGGATTTACCTCAATATGACACCAAAAATAGATTGTAGCTTCTATGTACGTGGTAATAATGTCTTTTCTTTCTCATGTTTTGGTGATATAACACTTAAAGTAATACCAAGTAGATATCAGGGGAATGACTGGAGTTCTGCATTGCCTGGAATATATATATATAAAATAAATTGAAAGGGCCTTTTTTTTCTGTATAAATCATAGGGAAATATGTTTATTACATTATAAGCTGCTCTATACCATGAAACTGTTAATAAAAAAACCAAACCAAACCAAAACAAATGGCATATTTGTCAATGCAAACACATAAGTAGCTTTGTACCTCAATGGTGGGTCACTTGGCCAGGAAAGAAAATTCATGCCAAAATTTACTTTGACCCAGCAGACTAAGGAAGACGAGTGGGAGGAGGAATTTTTGGATTTTGATGATCTCCTTGGTTCCTGATATCACCAGAAAGAAATTTGTACAGCTATCCCTAGAGTTCCTTTCAGAAGAAGGTGTCTAAACAGATTTGTCACTGCTGCAGTGATTGGTTCAGTGCTGTCCACAGGCTGAGTGATAGCTCACTTTCTGATGAATCTCCTTTGGTTTGGACAGGTAATAGCCTATGATAGTGGCATTTATCTAACACAGCTTTAGGTGCTACCCAGTTTTTTTTTCTTCTGTAGTCCAGTTGCTCAAACAGAAGTCCTACGATATAACATTCTTATAGTCCTGCAGTCCTTGAAACATCCCACCATTCAAAAAAACCTCCATGCACCCATTTTCTCTTCTAGCAATTAGAGATCTTATTTAGCAGTTTTACTCCTAGAACACAGTTTGTCTGTAGGAGTATAACAAATAATGCTTCCTGAGCTATGTGTATAAGTCAGGTCTTATGGGAAACACAGGGTGGCATTCACTGGAATTGCTCTTTCAGTGAGCAAGTCCGGAAACAGATCCCTTACACTCAAATGTGCTTTTCATCCTGGACAACCTTCTCAGCCTTGCCATATATTTGAGACTACCACTGATGACTGTAATGTGGCAGCTAATCTGAATTTATCTATAAGTGTGTGTGTAAATAAGCCTTCTCTGGGAACTGAAAAAAAACCCCAAGCCAATTGTTCCTTGGAGAGCTTTTGAATATTTTAGCAATGTCATTGACATTAATCTCGGGATAAATCTCAGGAGACTGAGTTGTGCCCCTCTGCAAAGGGATCTGAACAGGGCAGAGTCCAATGACATGAGGTTTAACAAGGCCAAGTGCTGGGTCCTGCACTTGGGGCACAACAACCCTATGCAGAGCTACAGACTGGGAGAAGCCTGTCTGGAGAGCTGCCAGGAGGAGAGGGACCTGGAGGTGTTGGTTGACAGCTGATTGAACACGAGCATGCAGTGTGTCTAGGTGGCCAAGAGGGCCAATGGCATCTTGGTTTGTACCAGAAACTGTGTGAACAGCAGGTCCAAGGAGGTTATTCTCCCTCTGTACTCGGCACTGGTGAGACCGCTCCTTGAATACTGTGTTCAGTTCTGGGCCCATCACCACAAGAAGGATGTTGAGGCTCTGGAGTGAGTCCAGAGAAGCTGGTGAAGGGGCTGGAGAACAGGCCCTATGAGGAGCGACTGAGAGAGCTGGGGTTGTTTAGCCTGAAGAAGAGGAGGCTGAGAGGAGACCTCATTGTTTTCTACAACTACCTGAAAGGAGGTTGTAGAGAGGAAGGACCTGACCTCTTCTCCCAAGTGACAGGGCCAGGACAAGGGGGAATGGCCTCAAGCTCTACCAGGGGAGATTTAGGCTGGACATGAGTTAAAAAAAATCACAGAAAGGGTCATTGGGCACTGGAACATGTTACCCAGGGAGGTGTTTGTTCACCTTCCCTGGAGGTGTTTAAGGCATGGGTGGATGAGGTGCTAAGAGGCATGGTTTAGCTATTGATAGGAATGGTTGGACTTGATGATCCGGTGGGTCTCTTCCGACCTGGTTGTTCTACGATGCTATGATTCTAAGGAGGAACATTACAGTAATTTATCTGGTAGCAGCAGAGGAACCAGTTCCTGCTGGCCCTGCAGGAACCCAACATTTCTCAGTTCAGACCCTCTGTTTTTCTCTTGTGTAGGCATCCCTGAGCTTGGGTTGCTGATCCTTGCTTTGCTGAGAGCTCAGCAAATTCTGAAACTGGTCATGCCACGCACTGTGACAAATGGCAGTGCTGGGCTGGCCAAACTGCTCCTAACTAGGTAAATAAATATCCTTGCAGTAAATCAATGTGTTACGCTGCACTGATGAAAAACATGACTTCCCCTTTCTGCAGATCCTGCCTCTGAGAAGTTCTTGAGCCAAAGCAGGATGGGAAGGGGTTGAGTGTTTGTATTTAGTGCAGACGTGACCTAGTAAACCTTTCCAGAAATGTCATTTTTTTTCAGAAGTTGATTAGTGATTCATAGAACTAACATGTTCCTGTCACTGATTACATACTCCTCTGTGTGCGTGTGAGAGAGACTTGCTGACAGGAAAAAAAGGGGTGCAGAAAATTAGGGCTGGAATAAATCATTATTAAAAAGCTCTATAGTTCTATCAACTCTTTAAATTTGGATGCAAAATAAGAAACTAGCAAGGGCTTAAGAACTGATTCCCCAAAATGATCGTTTTGTCAGAGGATTAACTAACATCAGAAAAATCTGACATTATAAAATCCAGACCTCCAAAATACTGAGCTTCCTTATTATTACACCATGTGAGATCTCACTGGTCCTGTAGATTTCTGTGGAATTCCTTTGATAATGAAGGTCCAAGTCAATTAATTTATTTGTTGGCTTGGATGAGATTTCTTGTCTTTATTAGCTTGGTTTTATTGTCTTGGTTTCATATAATCAAATTATTTGCTGCCACCTGCCCTTCATATTTCAGTAACTTATTCAATACTGGCACTGACTCGCATATTTAATTTTTTATTAAGGAATGAAAACTATTATTTTTACTATCAGCTTGTGGGAAACTATCCCAAACACGAGTGGGTTTAAAACCAAAGAATTTACAGTGGTATCGTCTAATGAGCTGTGGCTGCATACATGTATCTGTATTTCATTTTTGAAGTAATTATTTGTTTCCCCTTAATACCTAATAATTTAAAATGCCAGGGGTCAGGAAATACCTTTCACTTTAAAAAAAATCCCACACGTCAAAATAACTTTTTTTAGCAAAAACTCAGCAGATTTCACCAATTCATTTGTAGGATGTTATGAATTAGTGGAAAATTCTCAGTCAACTCTAATTGTCTCAATTTTCATTACAGCACTGTATGTATATTGGAAGAGTTATGAAGGACCCCTCTGAATAGAAATCAGCAGTTATTTTCTACATGAGGTAACTGTTGCAAAACTGATGGGATGAGTAAACTAAGCAGCACACAGAAAGGATGTGAGCACTCTTGACTGTCTAATGGAGGCTTTGGCCTTCTATTGATTTAGTGAAAAGGCTCCACCCATGCCCATTTCATTTTCACTTTTGATATAGGCATGCTCTTTCACAAAGAATACCAAAGTCCACCAGGCATTTTTCCAGTAAGATCAATCCATGACTCAGACTGTGTTTCTGACAGAAACCTGGACCTTTCTCTTCCTGCCTTGATTCTGCCCTCGGGCATACTTCATAACTTCTGTCTCCTGGTCCTGGGCTATCCCTGACTGCTGCACTGGATGTGACCCTTGAAAAATCTTACAAAAGTTTTGTTTGCATCTCCAAAGGAAAAGAAGGGAAAACAAAGATAAAACATGAAGGGGAAGGACGTAATAAAAGAGAACAAAATGTATTTTCTTCCATCCACCGTAAAAGCTTGCTCTATCCAAACGACTATACTTCCTGCAGCCAAGAGTCATATTTAGGTATATTCAGATAAAAAAAATACAAAGAATAATTAACAATTTGGCAATCTAGCTGGACACAACTTTGTCTTAGGAAAATAGACAAAAAATGACTCAACATTTATGAGGACTGAGAGAGGAAAGGGGGAGCAAAGGGGAACAGAATCAGTAAATCAATATCTTGAAAATATAAATGTTCTGCAGTAGTTCTTGCTTAAATCTTGTTTTGCTGATCTGATTTAAGCAATACAAACAAAAGCCTCTCAAGCCTGTACACATGAATTAAAATGCTAGTGTTCTTTCATAAAGGTACATACTCTAATTGAGCCAATCAAGCTTTCCTCAAACTCTTGAGATTTATTGGTTTCTAACAGGTCTGATGCCAGGTTTGTTCATCCTTTATCTGGGACATGGTGGGTAGGTTCTCACCTGACTCACTGACCTGCCACGGTGGAACTCTGAAGAGTCATGCCAGTGAGCATTAGAGCCTTCAAGAGGAGCTCAGTGAAGTTCCAATCCTAGCCATCTGTACATGATCAGAGACAAATACTTAGTAAATTAAATAATTATTTCTACCTTTCTTTCTGGATCAACATTCGTATTTAAATTATAGGAATGGCTATGGTAAAACCATACTGTACAAAAAGAAATTCTCTTTTTAGAAGTCACATTTTAGGAAAATCCCATCAATTTGGCTGGTGAAATTTGTCCTCATTTATTTGTTGTCCCTTTGATAGCCAATTTTTACTCCTAGAGGTTGGACTTCCACCATATACTCCGTATACCACTGCCCTGTGACTAACGTCTCAGGTAAGAGCAGATGATTTAATCAGTGCCATCTGGACTGAAATTCTAAGCACAGTGTGCTTTAAGTTCATTTGTTACATGCTGAAGATGGATGTTCAGCAGCCTGAACAGTATTTCTAGTGTAATATTCATGTAATTTTCGTAAGTAAAACCCACCATGATTTATTAAGTTTATGATTGCAGTAGAAGAAACAGCACAAGGAATTAATCCTGCCTCGTTATCATGATCATTTGTTTTATTTACTGCTTATTTGACAACAGCACTCTGACAATAAAAATGCCCAGTCTTGGATAGGCAGACATCAACAATTACAGGAGAGTATGAAAACCAACTGTAAAGCCATGCCTGCTCAACTTGCTTCCTGGAATCAAGCAATATTTCATTCTGACTTAAACACTCACAATCAACAAAAATGACATTTCATAGTTGAGAGAACAGCATTTTCACCTCTACACATGAATCATTATCTGTGCTTTAAAGGATTTTTCTGCTTCTGCTTTCCAATTTTATATGCCATCTATTCCATCCACTGCAGGATGAGCCAATATTTCTTGTGATGTTGAAAATCTCAAGGAATCTTGGTTTTCCCCAGGAAAATGTATTACAATGGCAGTTTGTTGTAGCGTTGGTTGTGATTGTTGTGCAGAATGATTCATGCTTGGAAGAGAATCCTGGTTTTTAAAGTTTGAATTTGTCCATCACCTTTATTGAGGTTCCTTTACATTCAAAATCTCCTTGCACTGAGATTTCTGTGGTGGGAGAGAAGGGTCTCAAAATGATGCAGGAGTGGGATTCTTGGAATTTATGATTCTCAGCTCCATTGACTATGAAGAATCATTTTAGAACAAATGGAGTAAACAAAACATAAGACTAAACTAAATCAACACTTTCTGTATTTGTAGAAGTAAGAGTAATTTATGTGACCTGAGAAATCTAAGCAGAAATAGAGTTCTCTTAAAAGCTAGTGTTTAATTATGGCTGACAAGAACTTAGTTTTTTAATTTAATAAGTATTTGTGACTAATGCACCTATCTTTAGAACACCATGACAGAGGGAGATCTTCGAAGATGCTTGTAGCAAAATGCCAGCTCACAAGTTCCAAATAGGATAATATAAGAAGCTTGATGTAAGCTGTTGACTATTTTTCCTCTTACTACAGAAATATATGTTCATGAAACATTTGGCATTTAGCAAAACCTTTTGTTGTATCAGCTTAAAAACTTTGCCTTCGCTTTTCTTGTTAGACTAGTGTTCGAACAAATTAGATATTATGTTGTGTGAAGAGTGATGAGCACACAAAGAGGGTCTTCAAATGTGACAATGGATGAATAATAATTTTGGGGTTTTAAGAAAATCAACTCTTCACACTTAAAGAATATTAGCTAATACACAAAATATGAAGGGGTTAATAATGTGCATACTCAGAACCATCTATTACCATAATAGGACTTATGTGCTTATCTCAAATGGAGAAATGACCCGGCATTTATTTGGAGATAAAGAGACTGCCTTGAACATCCTTAACCCAATAGCTTGTGGTATCTTGCTTCCAGTGACAGTGAAACAATAAAAATGTGTAAAACCCAATGTAAACAGCCGGATTAGAGGAAAAGAATTTTACTGTGCTCCTTGAGACACCTAAGCACCAGAGTTCTGAAAAAACTTTTTTTGCTTTTGAATATTTACCAGAAAAAAATCCAAACCATACTCACACAATTGTCAACTAACTGGCAATTGCGCCAAGACTATTATGATTAATTAGGTTTCAAGTATGGAAGACAGTGAGTTACATCTTCTGGAGGGATCAAGTAGAGGTAACCAGTCATGGCACAGAAGCTATAGTGCTGAATGAACAGGCAGGACTCAAAACTGCAGATGCTGCTGCTATGCTTTCTGCACTGGTTAATTTGAATCTTATATACAGTGGCTTCTCATATGCCTCCAAAGTACAAATGAAGTTCAAATTAGAAATGAAGAGTTAAGAAATATTTTGGTCATCTACACAGTGGCAATTTTGTAAAACAAACAATCATCTCACTCAGGATAGTTTAAGTTTTAAAATACACAGCTCTAAAAATGTAGCCACTTCAGTAGATCCAATCCTACTTGCATTTCTCCAGATGGGAAGATTACAGAAAATGTGGAATAAGTGGCATGAACATTAACTATCTACTGGAAACATCCAGAAGAAAGAAGGAGAAGATTGCTCCTGTCTACTCCCTGAAAAATGAAGGGAAAAGCATGAAGAGAAGTAAGACTTGTGAAAATATAGAAAGGACTAGATTACAGAAGGAAATGAATTTTTTTTCAAACTTATTACATGATTAAACAAGTAGATCTTGACAATTACACTTGAATTTGTACAAAATTCTGACTTTTTTTTAGTTAAAATTTTGTCATCCAAAGCCAAGCACTTTCTTCTAGTGCTATCAATTTATGACAAATTGTTCTCTTAGTGACATTGAAGTTGTGGGAAGGTGTTTGAGTCTGACATGAATTTCTTCTATCTATAAAACACATACAAGTCACTACTGGACCAAAATGAAACAATCTCTGCGTGATGTGCAAAAATTAATGTGAAATGCAAAAATTAACACTGACTTTTATCTCTCATATTAAGACTTAATTTTCATTTTATATGTGACTGTTTTCTAAGAGTATTCTGAACATCATCATTGACAGAAGCAGCTGGTAAAACCTTGCCTTACTCTTCTACTGCTATTATTTTACTTTCTGGATTTCATGGCTTACAAGAGAACAAGCATTCATCCACAGTCTTCTCATCTTAGAATTTCTAAAACCTGGCATTTGAATAGAAACACTGTCTCTGTACAGGCAGAACATTAAAATAATAACTCTTCATGATAGGTTAAATCCCCTAATCAATAAACTTAAAGAGTGATACGCAGGTGATCATTTCATGTATTTCTGTTGCTAAATGACTGACATTAAATTGTGTTGAGTAAAGCGTGGTTCTTCTCTGTTACCTTTTAGATCATAGAAATGCTTATTTGAGAGAATGCATTCATGACCGCTGAACTGTGAGATTCCTTCAGGAGAAAAACTGCCACTGGGGACCAGCTGCTCTACAGATTTATTCATAACAGTCCTGCTGATACTGAAACATATCTCAGTCAAGCACAAGGTCTATCTACTGAAGTTGCACTACTTCATTTTCCCAAAATTTATTACCTCAGGAGACAGCAGATGTCAAAGCCATGTCAAAGCCACTACCTGCATGCAACCCAAGTGCATGTATCCCAGTGTTAGTTTCTGCTCTTTTCAAGACAGTAAATCAAGAACACTTTACTACGGATAAGCCCAATTATCTCAGTGTGGCTCATGAAAGATTCTCTAAACAGTCAAAAATGGACTTGACCCCAGTGCCAGCCCAGCTGTTGCTCACCACGTGCATAACAAAGCAAGCACTCACAACTCAATCCATTTATGAACAGTCTAACTTGTAATTCAAAAGCAGCTCATGATCACTATTAATTGGCCATTACTACTTGGAGAATCAATATAATATTGAAACAGTTCAAAAAATACACTCTAACAGAAATGTTTGTGGCCATTAGCCAATAGAAGGGGAAAGCGATCCTGAGACCTTGTGTTTATTCTGCCCCTGGTGAGCTTACAATTACAATATTTGTTGCATTATCAGCACCTCAGCAAGGTGGTTTATAGGTATATGAGGAAGCTGAAGAATTTGGGTGATATGAAATGCATCTAGAGAGAGATACTTAGATGTTTGAATCTAAAATACAAAATTGGTAACAATTGAAGTGTAAACTAAATGTGCAGAAAAGTCGTTTAAGAATGAAACAAGGTATAACTCCCAGGCCCTGTTTGGTTCATAAAACAGAATATATAAGCATGATTGTTTTCAGCCTAAAATTCACTTTAAGCCTCTTATATAGAATCTTTTTGCAGCTCAAAGGTAAATGGAAAAAAGCTCTGCATGACTTTGTTTACATTATGTGTCATAATAACCATTACATTTTGTCTTTTCACTTGAATCTGATATTGCCCCTGCAGTAACTGCAACTAGTTGGACATAGTTTTGCATGGAAAACTGTGAACTGTGGATAAATGAGAAAGCACTTTGGAACTATCTTTTAAAGAAGTATCAGCCAAGTGACTACAGTGTGTTTCTCACTCTGTGTTAGACTAGAGAATACTCACTTGATGGTGTCTGCTTTCATCTATTATGGAACTCCTGGGTTCTGTCACACAAACATTTCTCATTTCATGACTCACTGGTCTGATGCACCACAAAAGCCCCTTTGGAGATGTTACACTTGATCATTTCCATCTGCCTACCATACATGTACGAACTTCACAGCTGCCATTTACTAAAAACTGTGTGATATTTTAGACAAATACAATCTCAGCTTAATAATACTAGAGGAAGTTTCTGTAGTTTTATCCTTGTTTGTAGTACAAATTCTATCACCTCTGAGCCCTACTGAGAATCAAAGAACTAATTAGTTTTTTTAAGTTTTTGCTTCTTTGCCAGTTAACAGTAATTTTTCCTTTGGGAATTCACAAAGAACCACACAATTGAAGACACTGAAAGAAACGTAAAATTCAGGACTTTATGTAATGACAATGTAGTAGGTGATTTGCGTCATGCAACACTTGTGCCAGTGATGTACATTATATACTATTTAAAAGTGCTGTCATCCTGATCCATTATTATTTTAATACTGAGACCCTTTCATTTCATCCAGGCTTTTAAAAACTGCAGTCTACCACCATGAATTAAACCCCGGAAGTTTTACAGCTGTTTGCAATAGCAGCTACACAATGTCTCTTTGCAGTTAGAGTGACTTCTATTTAACAGAAAGGAAAAAAAAAAGAACAAATAACAAGTTACATTTTGTAATACGGCAATTCATACTGTTATAGGATATTGAGCCACAACATCAGAAATTACTTGCACTAAAGGCACTGACCTCTATGGGTAAAAGGTGCCACCAAATTCCACATCTGAACCACTTTGGAGAAGTACTCTTCAGACCAGTCGTGTAAGCCAGCCTTCTATGTGGATATCATGTCCATGGTACTGCAGCCATAAGTAGCATTTCAGTTGNTAGGCTAATTCTGACCAAATTTATCCATATTGTGAGAGAACACGGATCATTTCTACCCATCAGAGATTTGCATCTGCTCTATTAAAACACCTGGCTCCTCAGGGACATTCCCCATGGTGCCTGCTATTTTGTGCACGAATGCATGAAAATCCTGGAAAGAGTATTCCTGCAAGCACGACCGTGTAGTTGGAGCACTCCCTGGGGAAAAGCAAAGACCCAAGCTCTTGATTTTCTTCCATGCTCTGTTTATGAATTTCACATGCACCAGTGCTAAGCTGCAGTTTGTAAAGAGTCCTTTGATCACACCTGAGACCTTCTCCCACCCAGGGGAATAATCTAAAGATTGGGCACAGGAGACGTGCTTCCTTTCATACTTTGGTTAGCAGAGGCACAGACTCTGCTAAGCTCCCAGTTCTTTGTTAGGTTGAGCAGAGGATTAGGGTACTTTCCTGAGGTGTCAGGGTAATAGGTTTGAAAATTCTCAGGCAAAGGGGGAAAATGAACCTGGATTTCTCAAATTGTGACTGAGCTGGCAGTTACTGGGCTGGACTATGTACAGCAGGTGTGGCAGGGACCTTTACTGAGAGGCTTAATCCACTTTGGCAGCACTGATCTTGCTCAGAGAATACTTAAATAGTTAGATCTCCTCAGGAATGAGCTGAAATTTTTACAGCATAGCTTTGGACATACATAAACAATTGAAGTAAGACTTACCAAAACTGAGTCTATTTGTTCTGTATTTAGCACTTGAATAGATCTTTGACTATAAATGTCTTAAACTACAAGGGATTTCTTCATTAACACACTTTAGATATCTAAATAATTTATCCCACTGTGTCCTGACTGGCAATGAGTACCTGTTCAATGCCCAGCAGTATTTGTGGAAATATTTATTGAGAAATACAGATACAGAGATGGATCAAGAACAGGTTTTGTACCACACTGACTTTCTCTCCTTTGACTGCTATATTCCCCTTTCTCAAATATACTGGCCTGGCCTTTCTCAAATTGGACAATATGGTCGTATTATAGACAAGCTGTTAGAGCTCCATCAGTCTTCATTTTTTAAATGTGTTAAATTCCTCACTGACTTCATAAGTAATGCTGTTGCTTTTCTTATGTTAATTATTTGGCAGCAGTTTTAGAAAGTCCTTTTGCAGAAAATGTTCATTTACTTCTCCTGAGTGGAGTGCCTTGAGCTAACAGCAGTAATGGTCAGACACAGTCAGATGGTAAAAGCCTCTTTACTGGGGTCACACTGACAAATGGCAAAAACCCCTCATTGACTTAAAAAACATAAGGCAGACAATACAGTTACATATTGGGGCACAACAACCCTATGCAGAGCTACAGACTGGGAGAAGCCTGTCTGGAGAGCTGCCGGGAGGAGAGGGACCTGGAGGTGTTGGTCGACAGCTGACTGAACATGAGCCAGCAGTGTGCCTAGGTGGCCAAGAAGGCCAATGGCATCTTGGCTTGTATCAGAAACGGTGTGACCAGCAGGTCCAGGGAGGTTATTCTTCCTCTGTACTCGGCACTGGTGAGACCGCTCCTTGAATACTGTGTGCAGTTCTGGGNCCAGGGGAGATTTCGGCTAGAGATTAGGAAGAAGTTTTTTACGGAAAGGGTCATTAGACATTGGAATATGCTGCCCAGGGAGGTGGTTGATTCGCCTTCCCTGGAGGTGTTTAAGGCATGAGTAGACGAGGTCCTGAGGGACATGGTTTAGTGTTTGACAGGAATGGTTGGACTCGATGATCCGATGGGTCTCTTGCAACCTGGTGATTCTGTGATTCTGTGATTCTGTGATTCTGTGAAGTGATAAATAAGTGTAGAATGGACAGAAAAAAATACTGTCTGCTTAGATACAATATTGCCATACATGGATGGCATATACACATCTTCTGAGAAAATATTTGCTAGATTGAAAATGGATAAGGAGTAGTATAGTTTCAGTGACATTACTCAGAAGAATGAGCAGGTTTCTTAACCCCTCTTTAAGGGTGCTGTTGTTGATAAAAGGGGAATTCAGTTTGAGAAGACGGAATTTTCTAGAAGTGAAGTCCATTCAGAATCACTAAAAATCAGGCTGAAAATGTTTGGAGGCTGTAAGAGTGCTAGGGAGAAGCAGTGTATACACTCACCCTATTCTTTTACTTTTTCATAAGTGTGTCTTACAGCTACTGATGAAGTAGCATATTGTTCGAGTCAACATGGCTGGTCTTCTGTGAGAATCACAAACCCTGCTGAGAATTTTGATTATACTGACTAATCACTAACACTCACAAAAATATCCAGGAAAACAGGCTTTAACTAATGTAGAAGTTGTTATCCTAGTGCCTAAAGAAAAGCCAGATTGATTTGATCTGTATTAGACAGAGCTCTCTGGGCTGGCGTGATTTGTGAATAACCTAAGAATATGTTTGCATTCTTCAGAAGCAATGAATGGTTCACTGGGAGAATAAATTTAATCTTTAACCTTTCCAACTTTTTCCAGTTTTATTTGAAGTTATTTTTTTCTGTATTTATATTTCACCTGTGGATGTGTCTGTGTTTTGCCTAGAGAAGAGGAGGCTGAGGGGAGACCTCATTGCTCTCTTCAACTACCTGAAAGGAGGTTGTGGAGAGGAGGGAGCTGACCTCTTCTCCCAAGTGGCAGGGGACAGGATGAGCCAGGGGATATTTAGGCTGGACATGAGGAAAAAAATTTTCAAGGAAAGGGTCATTGGGCACTGGAGCAGGCTGCCCAGGGAGGTGGTTGAGTCACCTTACCTGAAGGTATTTAAGGGATGGGTGGACAAGGTGCTGAGGGGCATCGTTTAGTATTTGATAAGAATGTTTGGACTTGATGATCCAATGGGTCTTTTCCAATGTGGTGATTCTATGATTCTATTATTTATTTAAAAAATTGTAGACATGTGGCATGCCATAGTCTTACAATTTATACACTAAAATATTAAGATTTCTATACATAAAGTAGAGTCTAAGAGGTCAACTGCATATAATTTTGAAGTCGGTGGTACTTATTAAGGTAAAGTAAGCAAAATATCAATGTACCATCTAAAACTACATTACAATTTCAAAGAGGACCCTGTTACCTCTCTGTTAGATGAAATGTAATTATTTATTTATCTTCTTAGAGCTCTGGTTTAATGCTAGTCCTCTTAGAAAGGGTGTTTCCAGGAAAAGATAAATTTAAATTGAAAGGGCAATAACTAGGGCTGTATTCTTGCCAGGACAAGAGCTACCTTTATGTCCACTTTCATACCATGAAGTGTATTCTTTACAGAAATGGTTAGACTACAAAATATCATTTATTGTATTGTCTTAATTTTTTTAATGTTGTATAAAACCAAGGAGAAACAGCTTCAGGATACCTGTGCTCAGACTACTGAGTTGCTGTGAAAACATGGTTGCTTCTGGTAGTTATTTTTTCTCATACAGATGGGATAACTTATAAAGCAATAGAGCACCAGCAGGTCCCACAAGTAAACTGGACTTCCCAGAGACCTCTAGGAGCACCCACCTCTTTCCAAGTTAAAAGACAATGGGAAATTTGATTTAGAAATACCCATTTAGTTCTCTTCCCAAACATGCAAGCCTAAAAGTGAGGCACACTCAAAACTAGATCCAAGGTGTCCTGGATCTGGGCCATGGCTTTTATGGAGTTGATTTTATGGAGGAAAAGGAAGAGAGGGAGTGTGACAACAGTCAGTGTTAAAATATTCCAAAGGAACGTGTTGCATGGTGGAGCACCGAATTTTGTTGTAAATTTGTTATTGCTGACAATAAGTGGGACAAAAGTAAATCTCAGCTGTTTACTTTTATGACTGGCCTATTTATCGAAAACCTTATCTGTCACACATGGAATTACAGATGACTATTAAATAAGTAATATGTATGCATTACACACAAATAAACTATTGTTGTTAGAAGAAGAAGACATACTGAACTTCGCAGAGGTGCAATAATCACTGTTTGAACATCCATCCTCAGATGGAAGGGATAAATACATCAAATACATCTGGAGATATACTCGGTTGTTGCAAATACCGATAGTATATTTATGTTATGTATTACACTTTACTAAGAGTCAGTGGCTTTCTAAAACCTCCAAATCCATCAGGAAATAAGTGACAATGGGAAAGACAAAACAAAAAGTAGGACGCAGCAAGAAATGAACCATTTAGTTGGTGGAACGAATTGATACTTCACAGGAGATGCCCCCACAGAAGATGTGACCAATCCCTGCTGAGCTGTCTAATAGCATCACTATACACCCTGCAGATGGTTGTAAGCCAAAGGCTAGAACAGAAAGAGAAATGACATTCATGAAGGAAATAGATTTAAGAGATAGAATAATGTCATTTATATTTTTCTCTGTAGGTTTACAGCAGACTATCTGCTTTTTAGGAAAAAAAAAACCCAGAATTAACACTTCTGTTATTTCTTCTGCCTTCGTTAGTATTCATGAACCATACAAACATTTTGAGGAGTCTTAATTTAATAGAAGATGTATCATGACTAATCCATACAAAGCATCATGTGACAATTTTTGTATCTTCTTTTTTTGGTATGACTATCAGAAATTTCTCACAAATCAGGTATGATTTTTAAAAATGTTTGTTTGTTTTTACATAAGAATTGAACTAGGTTCAGGAGAAAAATTTAAGTCTTTAGATTTTTATCATCATGAACAACAGTTAGGATGGAGAAGTGCAGAAAACTTCATTCAGTTTTCTTGAGTGTGGCCAGGAAAAAATCTTTGTCAGAAAGCAGAACCATCAACATAAAAAGCAAATGTTGATATAAAATCATTTCTAACAGGCATAAATTATCAGTTTAACATAATATCTCCTCTTATTTGAGTAACAGTGAATAAGACACACAAGAAGCAGAGCTGAACAGAAGCCTTTCTGACATGGTATTTACACTGGTCAAACTAGAATAGTGGTAAGAACAACACTAATCTTGGCTTTTTACCTGATTTAAGCTGGAATAAACTGATTAAAATTAGCATTCCTTGCTTCCAGTGAAGGTTTTCAATATTTTAGGATCCCCATTTGACTCATTAAAGCTTGAATGTGGGTTCATGTTTTAGACCCAGGGAATCAATATGAATTCAGCTGGCTTCAGCTTTTAGTAATTTCCTTTTTACAGTTTACATTTTCTTCAAGGTCATCGGGAAGAAAATGTTCAATACAAATGATACACAGGAGTCCTTATTAGAAACACATTTGTTCAATGATGGCAAAAAAATGTTTACCATTACTCTGACACTACTTCAGTTAGCTAGTCTTGAATACATCAAAAGTATGCAGTATGATTTTTTTAATCTCTTCATTTTAGCAAAAACAGCATGCAGAGCAAAGCCAAAACCTTTCTAAAAAGCATTAATAAGACCCTAACTGTATTAAACTAACAACAATGTCATTCTCAGCTAAGCCTTGAACTCTCAGGAAAAAAACAAAACCAACCAAAAAACAACTAAACCTTAATATACTTTGATATTTTTTCCCCCTTATTCAACACCGATTTGTTTTGTTCCTTTCCTTAATTCTTTATGAATTGAATGCTGTATCAGCTCTTCATTATTTTCTGGGCTTATACCAACATGATTAAAATATAAATACTTCAAAAACATTAATAGCAGGGGTTTTTATATATCAGTGAGAAATTTCCTGTTATCCAGAAGTATTAAAAATCAGTATTGATGTTAACAAATCTCCTTGGCTTATTCTTTTACAACTCGTAAACCAAAATTGTTCAGGAATGTTTAGTTCTAAAATGTTTACCATTACTGCCTTCTGTTTTATATCCAGGGTTGTTTTTGGTGGAGGATATATCACACAATATTTTCCTCCATCTGAAGACCCAGAACTTTTGTAGAACATAGTCTTTCTGCATTATTGACCTTCTATCATTTTTTGCCTAACAGCTGACCACAGCTGGCATTAGGGTTCTTTCTGCTCCTGGCCTCTATGCTCTTTCTCATTTCTCCACATTGTGTAGGTTTTGACATGACCTTTAGTTCCTTTGCATGTGGTTTTTTTTTGTTTTCCTGATTCCATGTAACTATTAATTATTCTCACCATCCAATAACCTTGTTAACTTTCATTATTTTTATCTTCCTGTTAGATGAGGCTGAATTACTAAATGCTGCAACCTTCTCTCTGTGTGAGATTGTAGGAATTTATTTAAGCACTTCTAACCTCATTCTTGTTATCACCTTTTTGTTTTCCTATTAAAATTCTCTTTCCCAACTGATTTAGCTTATAATTACTTTTAGTTTGGTGAAACTAAGTCCTCTGAAGCACAAAAAATTCCCGTTGAGAGTTCATTTAGCTTGCAGATGACAAGTATAATAAAGTCATGATCACTGAGTTCAGAAAGGATAGTTTCATTCTGTGATCAAGTCCTCACTATCTAGTGAGAACAAATGTAACATAGGAATCCCTCAAGTTAGATCTGAAAATTGCCAAAAATATTTCTAGGCATATCAAGGGAATTTTAACACTGGCAGAAAGACTTTCAGCCTCTCCTGGTTTTAACTGAAATCCCACAGGGTAATCCAGTTGCTTTTCTATATCTTATAGTGGGTAGAACTGGTCAAATGTTTCTGAATGAAAAGGCTTAGTTGGCATATTCTCATAGAAAGAAAAAAGATTTCTTAAAGGAAATGAGGAACGACTTGAATGCAATTTTCTTAGGATTAAAACATCTCCCTTTGCTCTTTTTGGATTCTAGCTTTTAGCTACACATGGAAAAGGAAAAAAGTCTGACATCTAAACTACAATATAGTAAATAATGACATTTAATATAAATACTGTATGCTGGTTGCTTCAGGAAACTAACTGAGCACTCCTCTCTCTAAGAGAGCAAACCAGACCAAGCACACCTTTGGAATCATCCTATCACTCTCAAACAGGGGCTTTACTTCCCCAGCATGCCAGGTTGTGATAGATAGAAAAGTCTGGAGTACACAAAACAGAAGCACCAAGTGACTTCATCCAAGTATCTAGGTCCTTACAAAGAGCAGAGTTGTGCAGAAATTGCGGATGAGGTAACTAAAGTCACTGAGCAAAACTCCTGGGCTCTTCCTGGCCATTAGCACTTCCTGATGTCACATAAGCACTGCTTCACATATGGAGGTGCATATACCCTACGGCATATATGACAGCTGCAGTGACACTGGGTCCTGTACGACCCTTTTGCACTTTACACATATCTTAATTGCATTTACTTTGGTTTATATATTTACGCTGATTTTTATGTTTACCCTACTTCTATGTAGCCCCTTTGTTATGAACAAATAATGGATATTTACAGGACAATTTTTTAAAGAAGTAGAGGGTGCAGCATTGAATAGCAGCAGTTGAATAACAAAACACAGATTCTCTAAAGGAATTTAAAAAAAAGAGATATGGTTTTCAGTAAAAGATAAATGAACATATCAAGGAAAAGAAAGGATGAAAAAGTTTCAGAAGGTTTTAGATTGCCCTCCAGCCAAGTATTCTTTTTCAGAGCACTTCAAACCAATGGTGTCTTGCACCACTGCAACTTTGACTCACTGCAAAATACAGTAAATTAAAAGAGCAGAGTGGGAAGCCACCCATGAGAAAGAGCAGAGGAGGCAGTCATCCTCTTGATGGAGCAAGAACAAGAGCAAAGGCAAGAGCAAGAGCAATGCTACTGAAGAATTTGAGTCTTTGCTATGGAAAGCAAGAAGTTATTTTTTGCAGCCATTTGACCTACTGCAAATTGCCATGTTATTGATGTGGTAGTCAAAGTTAACAATACAATTCTACCCAGAGTGAGGTTGCAGAATTAGCAGTTTCCCTTCAGAAACTACTTGCTAATTTCTAGTGGTTATGGGTGTATACAGAGACCTGTTTTCTGATGTACTTTATGGTCTGGTGATGATTGAAAATGAACTGGGTTTCAAACAAAACTGATATGGAGAGTTCAAATACTTGTAATGTCTGGAAAGGATTTCATATTTATATTTAGGTGACAAATTCAAAATATATTCCCATGATAACTTACAGGTTTTGGCAACATGGAATTTAACCCAAGTTCTGATAATCTTAAGAGAGCTATCATGTAAGCCTTTAGAAAATGCAGTATATGCCACTGAAGGATTTAATTCCCTGGACAGGAATACAGGGGTATTGCTTTTTGTACATATAAATTCAGTAGCGTTCTACCTCAGAAAATTCAACTTCTTTCTGCAGAGGATGAGATTTATTAGTGCAATGACATGAGGCACTTAACTCAGGAGATATTAATTACCAAACCCAGAAGGAACTTGTTACAGTAAATCAACAACATAAACCTAGCTCTGTGCCAAGGTCACACACTGTCGGTCACTTTTAAATAGATCTGTTACATTTTCCTTGTAGTTTCATAAAATGATGTCAGTGGCATCATCTCTTCAACAGATAGATCAAATTAGAACAACCACAATAGACAAATGTTTGGAAAAGCTTTCTGATACTGGGTCATGGAAAGCTGAACATTATATTCTCCAGGAAAAAATAAAAATCATCTGGGAAATGGTGAGACAGAATCCTGCCTTCCTGCATTTTTTTAACAATTCTGTTCCTGACAATTTACTCTCTTCTCTGCTGTTCCTTTTGCTAGTGTTGTGCAGTTCCTTCATCAGAGAAGCACCAAGTACAACAAATACCCACTTATTTAGTGGCAGTAACAAGAGGAGAAAAAATAAGAGGGAACAAACAAGACATGTATATTGAGCAAAGATTAATTTGGATTCATCATGGGAGCTGGTTGGTTTTAATTTGCAAATTGATACAAAGCCATTGAAGGTGGTGGCCATTGTCTACATGGAAACATAACTACTGTAAGCTCCCATGCAAGACTAGATACCAGTGAAGATTTACAATGTCATTATTTATATTACTAAAATTATTCAAAATTAGTATGAATTGGCTGAGTAGAACCCAGATTTTATCCAATGGATATGCAGCATTTTATATTTTGGTGTCATTCTAGCAATTTCAATATTTAACATTTTATTTAATCTCTCAAATGCATTTATAAACAAAATGAGTAATAATACTTCTGTGCCCTCCACTTTATTTTTTGCCCATTTTGTATTAATGTTAGAATAACCACACGAATGAAACACTTGATAGTTTTGTTATATGGTGAGATTATCATAACCCAAATTTCAATCAAAATAATCTGTAAAGGATTATTATCATATATTAAGTGTATGAATAATTCACATTTAATTAATTTTAAATGACACTTAGGTTAAATAGTAGTTAATAAAGTACCATTTTTTGACATTACCTCAGAGTAATTTTAAATGTTAAATACCCTTTAAGTAGCTATACAAGCTAAATGACCCTAGCATATTTAACAAACTGGTATTGTCTGCAAAATGGAGATTATGCATTTCAACATCAATAGTTAATGAACCCTAAAACTGTAACGTGAAAGAAAGACTTTAGTTTAATTTTCATGGGAGATGGATCAGAATCTATTATGAAAAAGCAGTTAACCATGGCTTCAAAACAAAATGCCCAAGAAAAATGCAAAGATCACTTACAGAAAAATTTAACATCAAAATCATCTGAGAAGAAGCCCTCATCAGATCATTGTTATTTTCTATTATTTTAAATCACTAGGATTCTCCTTATTCTTGACCCTTTGCCCTCAGTCCTTGCTTACGTTGATAAGAAATTAATTGCCTTCCAGTGTGTGAGACAACAGGTGCCAGTGATATCTTAGAAATCATGTATATACAAGCAATCAGAAGTATTTCTGTCCTCACCTTGTAGTATTGCTGGTCAATATTCTCAGTTTACTTCTGATGACACTCCTGTTTGAGGGAAACAAATGACTATGCTGCTGAAAACCATCAGCAACTCACTGTGACAGAGAAGGTGGTCTTGAACAAGTTTTCATAGTGCCTCTGGGGAGCAATTCAGCAGAAAAGCTCCGTATTAAATTTCAGTGACTGATATGCAAATTAACTGCTACTCTGAAATTTTAGTCCCGATGTCCTTCATCATACATTTGCCTTGCTGGCCCAAGGGAGCCAGCACAATATTTCCTGGGGGTGGCAAAGACTTTTTTGAAAAGAATATTTCAACATAGCACAACAAGGAATCATTTATTTACTGTAAGGTAGTTTGTGCCTTTATTGCTTTTGTTGTTTGAAAATGAAGAAAACTGGAAAAGCCCAGAAGTAAATGACTCGGGCCTTTTGCTTGTTTTGAGCAGCCATGTTGTCCAAATGATTGCCAAACAAGTTGTCAAACATCTTCTTTCACTTGTGCTTCTCATGAAAGAAGGATGCTGTTGTTTTGATAGGGCTGATCTAGTGGGAGTGTGAATTATGAATGCAGTGTTGCACGTGTTCTGTGTTTTAAAAACAACAACCCAGCTTTGAAAACCATTGACGACTTTCTCCTGAAGACTGAATTCCCTATGGATTATGAAATACTGTGCAGTGTGTACTGGTGTTTTGTCAACCAATAGTTCATTTTTTACTTAACAGTGTTACCAGATGCCACAATTTCCACTGGGAATAAGCTATTAACAGAGCTACCAGAGTATATAACATCCATGCGTATGTAGAACTTGTACGATACTTTGGTTAGTTGCATAATATTGTAACTAATGCATTTTCTGAGGCCTTTTGGGAAGGCGAAAATGTGAAAGGTTCAAACATGCTCAGAAGGAAGCTGATCAAAGTCCTGAAAAGCTTTGATCACTCTTCCGTTGGATCTCCTGTGCTATGCTTGCTTTTCTTCTATATCAGCTGATCATCTTAAAGCATCACCATTACAAAGAACCAGCTGGTCTCTTTCTGTTTCGCCACATGCTGATGTGAGGAAGGAAGACACTGAGTTCTTTTATAGCAAGATATCCTGACATCTACTAGGGCACTCATTCATGCTGCAGCATGTGATGTTCCTCAAAGTATCTGAACTTGCAGTATAGATTGGGCTTGCAAAGAGTAGCATCTTTTGGAAAGCTGGGTTCTAGCCTTTCCTCTTGCAGCAGTGCTGTTGTCTTCTTTGTTGCAATAGCCTGAATGAGCCTGAACACATTTCCATATTGTGCAACCAGCAGCTTGCTGGTCAGGGTACTTCAAGCTTGAATTTCTGAACCCATTAGCATTCGACTGGCAAGATAGAGATGAGGAAGCTGTCACAGAAAAGAGTGCAGTAATTAACTTTATCGGATAGTTTAAGCTCTCCAGAGTATATTAAAAACCCCCAAATCATAATACATTAGAGTATTTCAATCCTGGATTCTTTATTTCATAAAGAATGATATTATCTACTTGCTAGTGATTCTTCTCATTCCTGGGCTCAAAAAAAGTTTTTAATAAATAATTAAAGTAAAAGATTAATTAAATGTTTAATCAATTATGTAGTCAGGTGGAGAAAGGGATGTATCTTGCTGTCCTTCTGGCTGTAGTTCAGCCCAAAAAGGCTGTTGAAGTCCAAAGACTGAGCTGTTTAGCCTCATGTGGATGCAGCTCATATAACATAACACTGCATCCAAAGCACTAAATATTTATAGTCTCTGTGCCAAAAGTGCTTCATAAATTTTATATCTAAAGTTCTGTCTTTTTCTGATCAGCAGGCCCTGCCACATAGCTTTGTGCACAGGAGGATATATTTACTGTGGACAACATAGTGAATCCTTTATTTTTACTAAAGGAAACCTGAGACGGAAGTTCTGAGTACCCATGAAAGTTGCCAGTGTTCTATTAACTCATGAGCAATTGGCTAAAGACAAAACTTCTAATACACCCATACTGTCCCTTGTGCAGGGGGGTTTGGAATAGAGGTAATCAGTTATCCCAGGAAATCTTTTTTCTACAAAGTGCTGGCTGCTAACTGGGAACTATTTACCACATCCACATGTACTGTGTGTAAGAGAAACCTGGAGGCAGACTGTGACTTATGACTCAATCTCTCCCCAGTTCACTGATGGGACCATTCAGCTGCGTATTTCCTCACATGTGTATTTCATGAAAATGTCGCAGATACTGTTGTGAAAGTTTCTGCCCTCTAACAACGCATCATGGATATAAATGTTGTCAGGTAGCTTCTCGACTGATATACATAACGATAGACCTTCGTTTCAGTGAGATCACCAGTAATCATGAAAAAAAGGGAAGAACAGGACATAGAAAAATGGCGTTTAAAGAGAAAAAATAAGAATGTGCATTATGCGAGTGTGTTTATATGTTTGTATGTGTGCAAGTAGCAAACACAGGGAAATAAAATGCTTGAGGAGCATGTTTGATTCTCCAAGCCTCTTTTAAAAGTTCAGTGATTTACATATTTGAAAGGGCTCCAAACAAATGTATCACAGCCAGACATGCCAAGTAGTTCTGATTTTTAAGTCAAGTTGATTAATTGTTAGCAAATTAGCTAAATCCTATGCAAAATGCATATTATGGGATTGGATTTTGAAAAAAGCAAATTGGATTTGAGTATGTCAAATACAGTTCTTGCGGGGCAGAATTTTGATATTGAGAAAGAAACAAACTTGAATTAAAAAGTAAGGTATTTTCTACACCCTAAAAGAAAGAATGATCTGGATACTGCATCTATTCATACAAACATTTTCTGCAGTTAATAAAATTAGAGAATTCACAGGAGAATTATAGTCAATATTTGCACTCAGAATATTTGAATTAATAATTTTAGCTCTTAGATTCTCTTACGTCTCAGAGAATTCCCAGCTACTTTTGCATAGAGACTCAATTCCACAGTTTACAAAAAACTTTCTTTCTCCAGGAACGTGGTAAAGTAGATCTATGAGTAAAATATGGACAAAGATGATATTCTCAGATACAGCTTGATGATCTACTTTGGTGATCTAATCAGGATTATAATACATTGGATGTACTTTAGGACAGGGATGATATAAAATGCATTTGCAATGCAATGCATCCAACACCCTTTTATTTACGATACAGAACAGCTTATTAATTACAGAGGAAGCTGATATAGATGTCAGTCTGGCCTTCATCACTGAATTTTCAGAGTGACTAGTTTTCCTCCTTCCTTCAAGTGAGACCTACTCCATTGCTGCTGTTTTGTAGCTGACTCCCTGTGTGTTTCAGTCTGGAAAAATTTAAGTAAACAGAGCACTGTTTTTGATTTACGATAAATTCAGTCAGCATTGCATATTCACTCTGAGCTAGAGCTTCACATTTTTTTCAGCAGGCCATGGTGTGCTGGTTACAGAGCACTTTGCCTTACACAAAGTAGAGTTTGTGTTTTGCTTCAGGCACCTGATGATTCACATGAAACTGTCCAGGAAAGTGATTAATCCAGTCCAACTGGAGATAATTCTTACTAATACACGTACAAGTGCAGGTGAGTAAATCTTACCTCAACCAACATTGTCCCCATGAAATGGTGTCAGGAACAGCTGGAAGCACAGCTTGCCAACACATCCACCAACCCTCTGCCCAGACTGGGACTCACATTGCTGCTCCAAGCAGCCCAAGGAGAACCTAGGGAGCCCATGACTGGTCCAGATACTTCTTGCGATACATAAGCACCCCATTAAATATCTGGGCACTCAGGGATCCTTCTCTTCCAGATGATGCCCTGGAGTTTCCCAACTGGGACTTGTTTCCAGAATTGCTGTCTGTTCAAAAAATAAAAAGCTGATCTTGAGAAATTCCTCAAAGGAACAATTTAGGAATGCCTAATGGAGCCTTTAGAAAGCACTAGGGAAATCTGAAACTGAGAGACAGCAGGAGTAAACCCCATCTATCTGTTCTCTGGAACAAAACAGGAGTTCAACACATTTTCTTTAATGTCAAGGATTGCAGTGAACTTTTAATTAAGAAAATATAGGTGCAAGAGCACAATGATCTCCTGAAGCATTTCAGTGGTCTTCTGCTCTTGGTCCTATCCCAGGAAAATCTACTTTTCAATTCATCTTGTAGATAAAACTGTTAATCAAGCTACTTATTTTCATACAAGAAACAGTGTGTCACAGGTTTCCTGTTACATTCATACTGTTTATGGTGAAAAAGGTCAAAAATGTTCTTGTGATTGAGTCCTCACAAATGCTGTATTCTTTTCACTAAGCAAATTCTGCAGTGTCAAAGAAATTGCTGTATGAAGGAGTGGCAATCTAAAAAACACCAATGTGCAATATTAGTGTATATGTTTCTTGTGGCAAGGATCAATAAAAAGTTATTGCCTTTCACTTATCACTTAGTAGCTGATCTTTGAGAAAGCAAAGCTGTTACTTACGGGAATGTGAGTAACCTGAATAAATAGACAGGGTGGATTAGTTTGGCTTTTACATTGTCAAATAGCAGGAATTGCCATTTTTGTACTACTAGCTTTGTAATTAAAACTGAGTGCTTTAGAATAATGTGATGAGACAGAGATGTTCTATTTAGTTTTTTGTGCTGTATCTTACAAGTGACATCCCTCCTTATGTGGAAGAAGCTGTTGTATGATAGCTAGTAATTCTGAGTATGATGAGACACCACTTGAACTGACAAATGACTATCTGGTTTCATCTCTTCCCTTTTCTCCTAGGGCATATATCTTAGATTCCAGCAGTGAAGTTACTCTAAATATCTCCTTGGTGTGGGCTTTCTCCTGCTGTCCTATTAGGTCCGTATTGGTTATCACAAAACAGGACTGACATGCCCATTTGTGTGACCTAGTGAGTTACACAGAAAGGAAAGCCATGATCACCTTTATATGAACACTCTCTGGAGGTAAAAGTGCCCAGTTAGAGTGGACTACTTTGAATATTTAATGAGGGAAAATGTGTACTCTCAAATCTATATGAACGTGCATGAACGTGAACCCTTCCACCACAAGGGCAAATCCATCCACCCTATTCAGATTCGGACAAATGGACAGAGTATTGGCAGAGAATTATAGCACTATAAGATACAAGGAAGTCTCAGCAGATAATGTTATCCAGTTCATGGATGACATGTGAAAACTCCAAAGAGGGAAATAGTCTTTGGTAAACATGAAGCTCATCTTCAAAAATTTATCTCCAGGCATTTGTCCTGGAAAGCAAGACTGGGAAAAATGCAGACATTTTTCCTGCCCTCTTTTTATTTCTGCTTTCTATTTTCATTTCAGAGAGGGAAAATGACAAATTTGTCTTCAAAATGAAGGTGTTCACTACTTCTTTGGAACACAAAAAACATCTGCCATTGCCAATTAGACTTGCTTTCCCTGATACTCATTTTCCGTGTGCCTGCTAATGTGCCTGATATTTGTAAAATTTCATAAGGTTTGAGTAACTACCAGGATGACTTAGTTGGGTCTAAATTATGTAGCATGTAAAGAAGTAATGGCTGCAACTAGTTTTCAGAATGTGGAAAGGAGTCAGCTTCTCCATCACATAAGGTTTCCAAGTTCTTTTAAGAAAAACAGTGAACACAAATGCCATTTTTAAACTTGTTACCTTTCCAGAGAGGCTGAATTTTACTGCACACCAATTTAATTCCCTGTCAAGGTGCGTGTAGTGCTTCCATTGTCATCAGGTCAGACAGCATTCTCTTTTCAAAATCTGTTCTTCACTATCAACAGTTTCCTATCTGGATAAGACTAGGGAGCCCATTTTACAGATGTAGAATGAAAACAAACATATATTAAGGTTATTCCTGCAATGCTAAGTCATGCATAGCTAGCTCTGAACGAGCTAAATGGTATTCAGGAGCTAGCAGATCTGCACAAATGCACTGCTAGGCCAACCCTGCTGGAAAGCTGAAATGTTCTTGTATTTTGCCTGGTTTTATGGTGCTGCATCACAGTGACCGGTTATGTACCCTACAGGCAAACAACTCAGCTGTTCAGCAATGTGTCACCTTTCAGTGTTTATAACCTTAGGCTAAGTGTTCAGGATCTTATTGTAAAAGCTGCATTACAAACTGCCCAAGTGTTTACACAGGCAGGTTTTAAAACCAATGTTGATCTTCATATGACAAGACAACTTGGGGTTATTAACAATTTAACAATTTTACAATTTTATTCAGGAATATTACACCACAAAGTCTTAAAAAAAAAAAATTGTACCCTAGCATCCCACCTCCTTAGAGACAGAGACAATTAGGCAATTACTGTAACCGCAGGAGGAATAACTCCTTTGGGCTAGAATTCATCATAATCATCAACCATATTCAGGAGCTGATCACTTTACTCACCTACTAAAATGGATGCCACAGATGCTGGGGCATATTCATCCACTCTCAGTGACTAGCTTGGATGGAGAGGTTTAGACTTTTTATTCAGCATGTTGGAGACTACATATGACAGCACCCACCAGTAAAAGCACCGACTTACAAAATCTCTTACCATGAAAGTCCCTGTCATTTGCGGCAGGGTACTCTAAGCTGTTCTGGCTAAAGGTTGACATTATGGGAATACAGCATTTGATTCTCTCAAGACGTGGGCACTAACGTCATGTTATGAATGCCTAAAGCTGAACAGGAAAATAGAGTGAGGAATTTCCAGAGTATTACTTTTTTTTCCTTGCATGACATTATTGTGCTAGAACTCATGGGTCAGCTGTGCAATGTGCTGCACGTGCATGAAATGAGAGAATTCCATATATACATGCCTCTCGATCAGATCTACAAGACAGATAGATATAGACCAAGAGTATAGTTAAGCAGTAATATAAACTGGAATGTTGTCTGATTATGTCAGAAAATCAAGACCTTTTTTTCTTACAAATAGAGAAGTCTTGAAATGAGGTAAGAGAATATTCTGGATCTGATACACAGGAAAAGCATAGATATACCAGCTGTTTCTTCTTTTTCTTCTGTCTTTGTTTTCCTCCTGCTGTGGCCATCAGGACATCAGAGAGCTCAGTGCATATATGTCCATTACTGTCACAGAATTGGGACAAGTATCACACAAAATAATTTCTCAAGTCTGAATAGCTCTCCAAAGACAATGAGTCATGGTAAAATTGCAAAGCACTTCAGGTATGTGGCAGTCCAAACTCTTCCATGGTCTTCCTGTACAATCGTGGACAAGTCACATTGCTTTCTTATTATAGGTCTCTTTTTCTCTTTTTGTGTATAACAACTTCAAGAAAGACCTTTTCTTACTGGACACAGAATGGGAATCTACTATTAGCTGAGTTATCTAATCAACAGTGATACAAACTTCAGTTATAGATGCCTTTCTCAGTGGGAAAATACATTTAGACATGTTCCAGACTTTCTATTGACTACCTAGGAACTACAGTATAAATCAACAGTGGGATAATAGCCAAAGAATAGCTTAAAAAGTAACAGTCAACTTTTTAAGGAAACTTATGATCTGTTCTTGAGAAATTTGGACTTTCTCTCTTCCATAAGCCTGCACCGAAAGATCTACAAAAGAAACAGAGGTCAGTTAAGCCCTTTACAGAAAGATGCAAAATCTCAGCCGAACTGAATGTGGTATATTACTCTGAATGGGATATTAAACCAATGAGATTGTGAAGCAGTACTGATGGTTCAGATTAACTGCAATAAACTAATAATGGGAAGAAATAGTTAAGCTATTATTATCTTTATTGGGTTTTTTGGGGGGAGAGCTGGTTAGTATGTGCTTCTGTTGGGACACTCAGTCCCCAAAAGTTAGACATGATGACCAATGTGAGATTATGATCATGGGTAGCATCTTCACGATCTGCATGAATCCTAGATCTAGCAGAACACTCTTGGTTGTCACCACCAGATACAACCATTGCAAAGCAGCCAAGCCCAGGAGAGAAATTCTTAGATCTCTTTCTTTCTAGCTAGATACTGCACATCTGGGATAGAAGGCTTTTAATCCCTCTACCCTTCATCCTCATGACTCCTTATGTCTTTTATTATCACTTTTATTCTTGCTTTCTGCTTAAAATGATCCTCAAGCTTAGAGAGGCTACTCAACATATCTGTCCCTTTTATAACACCTCTATGAGCTCTGAAGTTCTCTGCTCGGCTTGAGCCTTGCACATTTTTACCAGGTCTCAGAGTAGCTCGGAGAGCAACTGGTTGACTATTCCTCCAGAAGTTGAAAAACAGGTGAGGAGCAGAGCTGACACTTTCCTAACTCTGTAGCTCCCTCATTCCTATCTGGTTTTGCTTATTATACCCAAGGGAAAAAGAATAGGAATTGACAGGAACACATGGACTACTATGACTTCTGTGTTTTTAAAAACTCATTATTATTTTTAATAAGGCATAAAAGAACCAAAAGTAGTGGATTTTTTCCTAAAAGGTCTCTGCTGCTGAAGAGAAAGCAAAGAGAGTTAATGTTGTTACTTTATACCAAAAATAATGAGAGTTGTAGAGCTAGTTTTCTTTCTTATGTTATTTTCCCTTCAAATCCCACGAGATTATCAAGTCTCCCCAAAAAGAGCTACCCTCAGCAAACATAGCTTTTTTTACACTACCAGAATAATGAACAACAACAACAAAAAAAGGCAGCCTAGAAAGAGAAATGTTACTTGTCTCATGAAGGAGTGTAGACACTCAATTTAGTGTTGTTAAATTGTGCTGAGGTGTGAGATGTCTGTATCAAGGGCTATTGGGGCAGAGTTCTTTGACTGTACAAATCTGGGATTAATGAGGAGCAGCAGGGAGGTGACATTTTACCTCTGTGTGATGCTGCTGAGATCAATAACAGAACAACACATTCACTCTGGGTGGCCACCAATCTAACAACATGTTGAGAAACTGGAAAGCACACTGAAAAGAGCTGAAAAATAACTAAAAGCACAGAAGAAAATGCCCTTTTCCTTCTGACAGATTTAAAGTGATCAGCCAGATTAATTTAATTTTAAAAAAAAGCAGGTAGTAAACTTTACCCTCATGAAATTGCTAATACTGCTTGAGAAAGAATTTTTCAATCCAGTGGTGCTAAAGGGCATGATTTAGTGTTTGATAGGAAAGGTTGGACTCGATGAACTGGTGGGGTCTCTTCCAACCTGGTTGTTCTATGATTCTATGTAGTAAGACTCAGTGGATGGAACTATTTGGAATTAGAAAAGCTTAAACAGGAAACAATGCATGATTTTTAATGACAAGTCCTTAACTATTGGCAAAGGCTATCAGGCAAAATGATGGATTTACCATTTTTTAGTATTTTCTGACCAATACAGGATATTCACCCCTAAGTATTTCATTGGACTAAGCTCAGAGGTATCTTAGGTTATGCATCACCAGCTGCTTCCCTTGGTTAGATCAAATTCTAAGCACTCACTCTGCACAACAGGGAAGCTCCAGAGAGGCCCCATTCAGCAACACCTCACACAAAAGCAGAAGGAAAACCAGAGTATCATTGATTTTTTGCCAGTCACACCACTCCGGGACGCGACATCCCTGACAGGCAAGCACTAGTTGGGAAACAGAGATGTAAGAGGGATGACTTGTTTTAGCTGTGTATGGTGAAGGATAACATTTTTGGAGTCCGCAAGGCTGGAATGCTGACAACGCTGAGACAAGGATTTTTTTCGCTCTGTTTTTATGTAGTAGTTCAGCACACTTCGTAGTCAGCTCTCCACGTGCTCCCCACGGTGTAAAAGGTCTATCAAGCTACAGGCGGTGTTTTTATAGCTGCCTAGTGCTCCCTCTGGATAGCATCTCCTCTAGATCCCCTTCATCCAAAGTCCGCAGGAGAGTTTGGAACTACCAAGTCCCAGCCTGCCCAGGCTCAGCACTTGTGTGCTAAAATGCTGCCACCTTGTGCTGGTTTGGCAGTAAACCGAGGTTTAAGGACTTTTTTAACCCGGGATTTGGGGCTGGGTACCGACACAGGCAGAGCCAGACCTGCCCTGCCGACGCACCTGCTCCCAACCTTCTCTCAGCGTCCATCCTCAGCCCGCTTCGGCCACACAGCTTTCTTGGTCGAAGAAACAGAGAGAGAGAGAGAAAGAAACCTCCCTCAATTTCAGTTCGCAGATTAAGTTTACAGGCAGCTGGTAAGGAAGAACTGTTATGAACCAGAAGACTTCTAATGAAGTTAGAGCAATGTGACTCATTCCTGTAACTCTTGCTTTTGTGATATTGATATCACAAATACTGAAAACCCTACTCTTCATACTGGCAGCAAGCTTCCAAGACATGGACTAGGTCCCATGTTTAACTTATCTCTTGTGATTTTTTTGAACAGGGCACCTAAGGAGGGGCTGAAGTTTCTAGAGGAGAACCAGGGAAAGGATGATCTACTTTGTCTTTCTCTATGAGCTGCATTTAATTTGTATAGAGCCTATGTGCCAATCCATCCCACCATCCTCTCTAATGATTAATGGATTCTCAGTATCAGTGGCTGTATTTCTTCCCATGTAACATTTCACTTTGCCACTCACATTTAAGGTGAAAATAAAGAACTTCAGTATCTGATTAGGAGGTCAGATATTAATTAGCATTTGAAAGTTATGTATGGGAAATGTGAGGTGCTACATTATGATGAGCTAAACATTATTTCATCATGCTATTAGTCTGAAAGTTACAGACCTTATTTCCTTTGACCTAAGAGGGATCATCAGGGACTTGTTATGGTCTACCACTTCATAAGAATTAGGTTGCAGGCTCTGGCTGTCATCTCTTGGCACTGACACTGTTTTGGGTGCCAAAGCTCAAAGCTGGTTGACAGACTATGGATATCTCAGCTACCTGCTCACAGACTCTTCCTCCATATCCAAGTAAGAGAGGAGAGCTAAGCTGTAGAGGTGCTGAATGTCTCCCAAGAAGCTGCTGAAGACAATGAGAGCTGGGTACATCCAAGTGGGACTAGGAAAGTTAAGGAAATCAAAGCAGATGTTGCACAGTTTATCCTGGTGAAACAAAATTAAGTCTTTGCACAAAATCATGCAGAAGGAATTACCTGTAAGATCACATTTTTTTTTTTCATTATTCCTTGCTCAACAAAAGTCTAATTAACTGAGAAAAGAACACACAGAGAAATAGGTAAGCACAGAGCTATTTCCTGATTTGAGTAAAGGTCAGCAACTGATATTAATATTTCTTTTCCTGTTTCATAAATTGCTAATCAACTGAAACACAAGTTACTTCCAGACAATTTTGCTAATATGAGGTGGAATGACTACATTTAGTTATTGCTCTCTTGTTTGCAAAGGTGATTTTACTAGGATGCAAGCAAATTGTGATGTTAGTGTTCAGTCTGATGTCCTCTGGATATTACAGAATCACAGAATCACAGGGTTGGAAGAGACCCATCGGATCATCGAGTCCAACCATTCCCATNAGTAGGGAGAGAAAGTTGTGTTGGATTTTCAGTCTTTTTATTCTACTTCACTCCTAAGTATGACATATGTCACCTTGTCCCGTCACCTCTCCTTTCCCTCATTCCTTAGAGGGGTGTTGAGACAGAAGATGGTTGTGCCAGGAGCCTGCACTGCTGCATTTGGTTTCCTCCACTATTTGATTTCTAGAGAAGGGTAATAGTTAATCTGTTCTTGTTACTGTTGTCTACTTCATGCCATTTGCCTCCCCTGCTGTCTCTATCCATGCTCAACTCCCCACTACTACTAAAAAAACCTGAAAGCTTCACCTTCCTCATCAAATGGCTTCAAGTTTATCGTGAACTCCTGAGGGCTAACACCCATTTCTGAGACTCCCTTCCTTCCCTTTGCTTGTCAGGTGTCATTTTTGCAATTGCACTGTGAGCTTTATGGCTTCTGTTGGTTTCTATCCACCTTGTTTTCTGAAGTGATCAGGAAGGGATCACTAAAATAGTCATTCATAGATAGGGATGGAGTGGGCATCTACCCTGCATCCACACACCTTTTCAGATACAATGCCCAAGAACCCCAGATATATGAGATTGATTGAAAAAAATATGACAGCTAAACATTTGAGGGAAGGAAAGTTCTCTTTTCCTCTGATTTTAAATCTTTTAAAGTTTTATACTTTTTCCCTTGTCTAGACGGTCTCAACGTGGAGACTTTTCATTTTGCATTTAATAATAATAATAAGGGCTCTGAAACAGCACAAGTAGGAAGATTAACAGCTCTGGGATATCTGACACTGGCCCCTTTGCTCAGAGGGTGGAAAGTAGCCAGCAGTCTGCCTTGAACTAACAATGATTTACTTATCTTGATAAATATGCCCATAGGTGTCCATGAGTCTGTGCTGATGGAATATTTATCCCTCTCAGGCTGTGAGGTGAAGATCCTTGCCTCAAATTTTTGGTCAGACACTCAAGACATTCCTCAGGCTGTCAGTTGCCTGTACATCACAGCTGTGAAACTACAATCAGAAAAATGAGATAAGCCAGGCGGAACACAAAGACATTACCTGATTCTTCACAAAGCCTGGATTTATGTAATGCAAGTGTTATATGATTGATAACTTCTTTCATATGGTGAAGGGAAGTCCTAAACTATGGACAGAAAATCAAAGAGCAGAAAGGAACAAAAAATACTCTAATTACCTGTTATAGGTAGCTCTGGAAGGTGATAGATTGTAAGTATGTATGGGTGCCAAGCTTCACTGGTTGTTAGGCTGAACAGCTAGATCACTACCATATAAAGTAAAAAATGTATTAGCTGTTGTTTTATTTTCTGTTTGTTGAACAGACTACAGCTATATGCATTTTTTCAGGTGTCAAAAGCTATTTATTGTCATTTCATTGGAATGTAATAGAATAGAAATAGGCAACCAGACTATTCGTTTAACACATAGCTCCTATAAATATTTTGGTAAAGTACTTTTCTATGTGAAATGTCATTTAACACTTTTAGCAATTTTGAAGATTGTTACGTTACATTACATTATATTTTTCAAATCTAACACTCCCTCTGTTTCAGTACAAGATGCTGTCAGGAAAGCAGGAATCACTCAGAGGAACTTTTTTCTAATGAGGCTTTTGAGGCCTTTTGACCTGTTCAACTGCATCTTTCAATTCAGGCTGGTTAATTGTCCCACTATCCTGGTCCTTACCATGAAGAATGAAGTAATTTGTAAAGTGATTTCTAGCAATAATAAAACACAATCAAATGAAAAAATGCCATGTGTTTTATCATGAAATTTGGAAGATTTCCAGTTTTACTTAAAGTAAGCAAATTTTTACAGGTGGAAGTCTCGCTCTGCTAAAAATAAAGTGGGTTAACTCACTTGAAAAATATAAATGTATTCAAATGGACCATTGCTAGGTATTTCTGCCAGCAAAGTGGGCCCTTCTGCTTATCCCTGGAGAGGTTTGCACTACCTACAAGGGCTTACATGAGAGCTTTGGAGAGAATGACCCTGGGGTCCTTTGGGGCAGAACCCTGACTGTGTTTCTGGCTGTATTAGGTGACATGAAACTTAATATATTTAGAGCTACTTTCAGGTTAATGCATTGTTCAGTTCAGGTATTGGTAGAACAACTGGGCTTTTAATAGAATAGAGTGCAGCAGAATTACATATTTCATTTGAAAGGGACCTATAACAATCAGCTAGTCCAACTGCCTGACTGCTTCAGGGTAGACCGAAAGTTAAAATATGTTATAAAGGGCATTGCTTAAGTGCTTCTTATACACCAAAAGTCTTGGGGCATTGACCACCTGTTTCAGAATACTGTTCCCGTGTTTGAATATACTCTCAGTAAAGAAAATTTTCCCCATATCCAGACTGAATGTCTCCTGATGCAGCTTCAAACCATTCCCATATGTCCTGTCCCTGTGTCCCAGGGAGAAAAGATCAGCACCTCTCACTCCACTTCCCTTCATCAGGAAGCTGTACAGCGCACACCTCATGAGTCACCCCTTATCCTTCTTTTCTCCAAACTAGACAAACCCAGAGTCCTTAGCCACTCCCCACAGGATACTGAAAGATGCAGAGGGCTATTCTAGCTGGAGGAGCTGATCTAGGAGGATGTACTTGCCATTTTGGAAATGATACTGGTGACGCTGAAGGCTGTGAAGTTAACCTCTTCCCCTCCCATCTTCATAGAAAGCTTTCAGACAAAATATTGATTCTTACTTGAAGATTATAGCTGAGGTGACTTAAATAAAATTTTTGTTGCTTTTTCTTCTCTTCTTTCTAAGAATATTTGTTTTTAATTACTGTCAATGTTGTCATATATACATGCGACACTTGAAGGTAGAGTCTTATTGTAGTTGAGTTCTGTTTGGGAGTGAAAAATAATGAATTCTGAAGACATAGTGGGGTTTTGTCTATTAGTGTCTTGCATATGCCTGAAGATTTGTATTATATATGTCACATACTAATAGTTCAAATGCATTTTAACCAAAGGATATATGTGCTGCTTAATCTTTGGGGTGTAGCAGGCACTTCACTTAGAAAACTTAAAACAGCTGCATATGGTAAGCACATAGAAAAGAGGCAGAGGAGTCACAACAGTTTCACTATCAGCTCCCTTCAATAAAAGAACAGCATCACTCTGTCTCCATGACCTTGTCTCTGCAGCTACACTGCATGAATCTGTTTTTTTGATGCTTCAGTTTTCCTAATCACTGGAATTGTTCTCTCTAGGATGCATGATGCATTTAGAGCGCTGGCAAGACTTTATAGAAGTGACTAATGTGGGGACGTCGGTCATAAAGGAGAAAAACCTGGATGCTAGAATGACTTTGGTCTTTCCAGTAAAACATGATATATCTCCTTTTCTCTAAATTAATAATCAGAGAATGAAAGGAACACCCTAAGCAGTTAAGGACTAAAATTTTACTGGCCTTAAAATTGCTAAAGGCTTGAGGGAATCATATTCAGCACTTCGTATGTTACTGAATTTATTGTCCTTTTGGTGAACATAACATCTTTACAAAATACAAGAAAAAAGTTTTAATGTAGCTCATCAGCCTTTCTCTGGTGTGAAATATCTTTACTGTCCAGATGCTAGTTCATACTACTCAGAGAGAATATGACATAAGATACTCTGTGACTCCACTTTGTAGTCTCATTTTGGAAGGCAGAGAGTACCCAATGAGTTTTAAAATTAAAAATACATGTAAATAAAAAATTAGGATGTTTCTGAGGATGTTACTTTTCTGTGGGACTGCTGGTATTTTGGGGAAAAAAAGACTGTGGGAAAAGCCTTTTTTTGACAAGAACTTCCTTGGACCTAGGGTGGAATTTCTGCTTCAGGAAGTAAAACATACTTCGTTACGATATAGATTGTCCACTCTGGTTTATAAGAAATCTTCAATGTGCAGCAGAGATCTATACTAGGACAGTAGGGATTTTGACCTGGGACTGTATACAGACAAGATTGAGTCTAGTAATACAACAATTTACACTTGCATGGGACTATCTAAAACTGTATTTACAATATAAAATTTTATTCATGTGGAAAGCCAGCAAAAAGTAGAATTCCTGCACTTTTTTTCATTAGGTAAAAGTCTTAATTTCTTGCACTGTCTAGTTCTGAGCACAGAACAACATATTCTGTCAGAAGCCTTCAGTGCTGGGACATAACATTGGGTGGTCTTTACACATAGCTACTGAAAAAGTGAAATATTTCCCCAGAGAGGAGCAAAGGCAAAAGATGAAATAAAATGCCCAAGGAACTAATGATTGCCACTTTGATGGTTTAACATGGACAACCACTCTAAGCATTAAAGTTCTCCATATTCTCCGTACCACCAGATTTTCTGCTTTTGTGAGTAGTTCATGTTGCTGCCATTTTTCATGAAGGAGGAGTTGCCCTGGCTAGGTTTGTTCCCTTCCGATCTGAAAACCTGGTAGATCTCCAGTAAGATTCATGTCCTACCTTACCTGTGAGTGCTCTTAAAAAAACCATTCTAGAGATGTTCTGTCACAAGCACCACAAGAATTTCAGGGACTGTTCATTGACAGTCAACTCATAGCAATTCCACTGAGAACTGGACTTCTGTGTGTCATACTCTCCCTACCAAAATAAATAAAAATTAAAAATAAAAATTGAAAATAGAAAGTCAGTTTTTAATTTTTAGTAAAAACTTATGATGTCTGGATAAAAGACACCTGCATAAAAATATGATAAACATCATTAAAAAATCCAAGAAAAAGAAACTCCCATGCAGAAGAAGTAGAGAGAAGAAATGATTATCAGACCTCTAAGATGCTGTATTAATATTGGCAGTACAGCTCAGAAAAAAACTCTCATTCCATTCTGCATTACTTCAGAAATCTCTGGGTGATTTATATCTCAATTGCCTTATTCACTTGGCATGTTTATGGCAAGTCAAAAGCAGGTTGACCTTAAAACCAAACAGTCTCCAGATCAGGAAGGAATGAATTGTACTACATCACAAACTTATAGCAGCTTTCATATTGACAGATTACAAAGCCACCTTGCAGATTATATGTGCATTAGTCACTTTAGCCGGCCTTGCCTATTATCGCCACAGTGTGACAGAAAGCAAGAACAGAGTCATCTGCTCACTGTTTAAAAATGAAGATGAAAGTGGAGTTACCAAATTATTTTATTCTTATAGCTATGAAGTGTGACATGAGATTACTAATTAACTTGCATGATTAGGCCATCACTAACAGCTTTGCGTATGCTCCAGTAGCAATTAAAGAATAAGAAAATTCTCCCTAGCACAGTGAACTAAGATACTGTAATGTTTTTGTAATGTAACGCTTTCATATTTGAAGCTTCTACCTGCTCTTGAAAACATTGCAAAGTCAGTGATAGTTGTGTTTTTATAAGTTTGTGAAGTAGAAGTAAATATGGGACAGAAATTACAACAAGCCTGCAAGTCCAGATTAGGTATTATGACTCACATCAGCCACTCTTAAGAAATGAGGTATAAGTTAGAAATAGGAGCTTCAATAAAAGCATCCTATTCAAAAGAAAATCAAAGGAAAGCAGCAAGATGAATGGACAGTAATTTTAACTACATAGCAGAAGTAGCATTTTATAATTTTAGTGAAAATTTAAGAAAAGAATAAAGGGAACTAAATGATGACAAGTGAGGGAAGAATAGTTCTCTGAAATCTGGTTTCCTGATGGGGCCCTGATACTTTCATAATTGTAAAACTGATATTTCAACCCCACCTCATCAATTACATATAATGGACAAATGATACAGAGCTTCAGTACTTTTTAATAATTTCAGTTGACTCATTCTTGCAATGGATGTGTTTTGTTCCTCACAGTCTTGTGATTAACCTGCAAGAAAATATTCAAGAAAAAACTCAGCTGAAATCAATGTGTATCATCTAACTAACTACACTGGTTATCTGCTAGCATCCTCTTTGAAAGATTCCAGTTGAAAATCTCCTTTTTGTTCTCTTTTTTAATGTCAGTCAGAATTTTCATTTTGTACAAATTTTGCAAATATTTTATGCTATGCATTTCTGGATTTTAGAAAAAAGAAAAGACACAGATATGATGACATTAAACATAGAAGCATGATTCTCTATTATCAAATTCATTCTCATGCTGCACTTTGCGTTTATTCTTTCTCAGGAGCTAGCTCTGTCAGTTTTCAGCATGAGCTCTTTTGAATGCTCTCAGGTCAGCATCCTGAAAGGCTGTACACAGTGTGTGTAGGATTTGTCTGTGCATGGCAATTCACTGAGAAATAGCTGCATTAACCTCAGCAGAGCTTCATGCTAGCACAGCCACATGGGTTTTCCTACCAGAGCCAGCCTGTTCAGAATGAACCTTGTCCTGAACAAGGCTCTACCAGAGATATAATTTTAAATTATGCACTTACAGAGATTTATGCAGGACCTCAAGAACGTGTCATTATTCACTCTCATAAGTAAATTTTCGGGACTGACTCTATACACCATGAATTTATGTCTAGTCAATGTATATGTTCTTGAACTCCTACTTGGGAGGATAAAAGGAGTGCATCCACTCAAAACAGAGATAAGTGCCAATCTAAAGCTATTTGTGGTAAACGCAGCTGTGTGTGAGAACCTGGCTGTTTAAGACAGTCAGAGATGATGTCTTCAAGGTCGGGCTGGATGGGGTTTTGAGCAACCTAGTCTAGTGGAAGATGTCCCTACCAAAGGCAGGGGACTTCAACTAAAATGATCTTTAAAGGTCCCTTCTGGCCCAAATAATTCTGTGATTCTGTGATGCTGGCTACAGAACATCTTTGCACATTATTAACCTAGGTGCTGCTGTGCCTTAGTCTCAGGTGCCTGAGAGTCTATCAATCCTGGGAAAACCTTCGGCACTGACCAAAAGCATCTTTTACTTAGGAAGTATCATTCATTTTTGTTCTAGAGTGAGAGAGGGTCATCAGCTTCATGAGAGAGACACATATCAGCTGTGCAGAATGAAATAAAAAAAGGAAAACACATTGTAGACATTGCAGATTTTCTAATGAACATAATACATCAGGGTTATTTGTACATTGCCCCTGCTCCTCCTTTGATGCTGTATAATGGCATTTTCAGTAGAAGCTGGACAGCGTATTACAAGCCATCAAACACAAGGAACTGGCAGCTTCTGGAGTTTCTTTGAAAAGAAATCTCTGCTTAGGTAATGCAGATTTTGCCTATCAGTAACTGCTTTCAGGGCCAATACTAAACCAATATCCATACAAAGGACTAACACACCATCTGGAAATAGGTGTCTGGGAGATATATCTATCCAAGCTGGACTAACAGCAGATGTTTAGAGAAAAACAGCTGGTGCTGATCATCCCTGTGGATGTAATGTACTTTGACTTCACTTAATCTTTTGACACCATTTCTCACAGTATTCTACTTGAGAAATTCGCCTCCACTGGCCTGGACAGGTGTACCCTCTTCTGTGTGAAAAACTGGCTGGATGACCAGGCTCAAAGAGTTGTGGTAAATGGAGTTAAATCGAATTAGAGGCTGGTCACAAGTGGTGTTTCCCATGGTTCAGTGTTGGGTCCAGTCCTGTTTAATATCTTTATCAATTACCTGAATGAAAGGATTAAGTGTACCTTTAGTAATTTCTCAGATGACACAAGCTGAGAGGAAGTGCCCTGCACTTGGGATACAATAACCCCATGCAGCACTACAGGTTTGGGGAAGAGCGCCTAAAAAGCTGCCTGACAGAGAAGGACCTGGGGTTGTTGGTTAACAGTCGCCTGAACATGAGGCAGCAGTGTGCCCAGGTAGCCAGGAAGGCCAATGGCATCTTGGCTTGTATCAGAAACAGCATGACTACCAGGACCAGGAAAGTGATTGTGCCCCTGTACTCAACACTGGAGAGGCGGCACCACAAATATTGTATTCAGTTTTGAGCCCTTCGCTACAAGTGACACTGAGGACCTGGAGTGCGTCCAGAGAAGGGCAACAAAGCTGATGAAGGAGCTGGAGAACAAGCCTTATGTGAAGCAGCTGAGGGAACTGAGGTTGTTTAGCCTGGAGAAAAGGAGGCTGAGGGGAAACCTTATCACTGCTTACAGCTACCTGAAAGGAGGTTGTAGACAGGTGGATGTTGGTCTCTTTGCCCAAGTGACAGGTGATAAAATGAGAGGGAATGGTTTCAAACTGTGCCAGGGGAGGTTCAGATTGGGCATTAGGAAATCTTCTTCACTGAAAGGGTTATCAAACACTGGAAAACGTTGCCCAGGGAGGTGATTAGTTCACCATCCCTATTTAAAAGATGGGTAGATTAAGTGCTTAAGGATATGATTAAGTAGTAGACAGGTATGATTTGGCTTGATGATCTCTAAGGTCTTTCCCAACCTAGTGATCTTACGATTCTATGATCTGACACCTACTTTCATTCCAGGTATTATATATTTTTATTCTGATTAAGTTCCAGTCTAGTCCCGTGGTCTAGATGCCCATTTACAGTTAGGGCACACTATGTGAACTCCTGAAAGTTTTGTTCCTGTTTTTTTCCCAAAAGCAGTCCAGCTCATGAATGCCTAATATTTCTCCATAATAAGAAAAGAAGCACTACGAAGTATGTCTTAAACCTTATAATAATTGTACCATCCTAGCTTGATCCTAAGAGTGAAATTTCTCATCATGTGGAATTGCAGTATATTATAATTTCTGTCAAATATAGGAGTGCTCTGAAATACTTAGTAAACTTATTTAACGTAACAAAAGAACATACATCTTATAGGGCAGATTATAAGAACTTTAACACTATTTATTCTTACGTGAATGAAAAATATATCTAAAATTCATGTATAACAAGAACAGTTACAAAAGAAAGCAAGAAGAAGGTCAATTCCATAAGCAAGGAGCAACAGCATGGACAAGGCAAGCTGTTATCTTGCTTGGCTCATTTATGTTGAGGATGTGAGGGCACTGCCAGGCTGGACTGTCCCTGTTGCCTTTCAGTTATGGAAGATAAGTTTGTTTTCTTGCTCATTTGTGCTGTCCGCTAATTTTTGAAGTGGCAAGAGTGGTGAAACATGTGTTCCATCATGCTAGTTTTATAAACTATAAATTCCAAGCCAGAATTTTATACCTTTAGTCCATTGCATAGAGATCTGAAGGCACAGATTCTTTTGTCTAGGGGCTCATGCTGTTGTTATTAGCCTGCTACAAAGTACTGAGGGCATTTCTGTACTCCCAGCTCTTGCTCAAATGTCATGTTGAAAATCCATTTGCAAATTTCCTCTCTCTCTCTGGCATTATTAGCCATTAGCTCTTTAAATCAGGATGAGATACTCAAGTTCCATGAGAGGTCCCAGTCATAAGTGGTTGTGGGAGTGGTTGGACTCGATGATCCGATGGGTCTCTTCCAATCCGGTGATTCTGTGATTCTGTGATAAAAGGACCTACTCCTGTTGCTTTTTGCAGCAGCCTGTAAGCTAGATGAGTTTTCCTGGGAGAGCTGTAAGATACTTGAATGCCTTCTCAGAGCATGTCATGAGAAATCCCATGCTTCTTTGCAAAGTGCATGAAGTGCTGCTTTATTTCTTCTTTGCTTATTTCCCTAGGGTGTCTTTTTCTACTTCAGGTTTTGGGGTTTTTTTTTGGTTTTTTTTTCCCTAAGACTTTACTCCCTCCCTGTAGCAAAACAGGCTTTTGAGTCCTCATCACATTTCATAGACAATGAATAGATCAATCTTCATGAAATGAACATTACTACCTGTTTCATATGTAGCATTTATGCTTGTATACATGGAAGCCAGGTCCAGTCCTTCTTAAGTGCCTTATTTTAAAATACAGGGAAGTGCCAACTTTTTTAACCAGCTACTTTTACATTCAACACATTTCAGAAGTGATGGGAAGGAGGGCACATTGTGTCCTGTGNGACCTACTCCTGTTGCTTTTTGCAGCAGCCTGTAAGCTAGATGAGTTTTCCTGGGAGAGCTGTAAGATACTTGAATGCCTTCTCAGAGCATGTCATGAGAAATCCCATGCTTCTTTGCAAAGTGCATGAAGTGCTGCTTTATTTCTTCTTTGCTTATTTCCCTAGGGTGTCTTTTTCTACTTCAGGTTTNTTGTTTGTCTTAGTCAAGATAGTGAGAATTTCTGTCTATACAGAAATTTATATAGCCTGTGGGCTGGATGAGAGTTGGAAGACCTGTTTTCTAATCCTGACATCTTGTGTTAACTATGGAAACATGGTTTTCCTCGTTCTTCTAACAGCAAGGGCTGGCTCAGAACATCTAAGTGCTGTAACTCTACAGTGAAAGAAAGAACAATAAAAGCAACAGAGGGTAACATCTATGTTTGCAAGATGAAGACCTGGTTTTCATGTTTTTCTTCTTTTTATCAATATATGTTATTGATAATATTCAAGTAAAATCATGAAGTGGAACATGAAACTGAGGGTATGATCTGTTCTTGTGATATAATAGGATACTGTAGAAAATCTGCAGATTGCAGTTGAGCATCATTTGAGAATAAATGTATTTTAGAGAAAGTCTTGAATATAATTCAGGAATATCTTATTCCCTAACCTGTCTTCCAGCCCTGCAGCTCCAAAAAACTCTGCAGTTCAAGTCATTATTCTTCTGTCTTTAAAATGGCATGAATCTTTCAATCTCATGAATAAAAACCTGTTCCTTCACAATATAAAACACAGCTCTGATTAATTAATCATTATGATTGCCCTGAGCTCATGTGTCCAAATCATTATGAAACTTGTGGGCTGTGTGTGTTAGAGCTCCTCAGTACTATCTTAAAGTAGTCAATTAACTTTTCCTTAAAATTATGGTATTCATTTCTTCAGACTATGGTAGTTACATCCTTCTTTATTATATTTTTCTCGTATGCTTTCAGTTTAATGTATGATTTATTATAACAATGAAGTCACAAGTTAATATATTATTTTGGCTGTTTATGGGGACTTCACAAGGTTTTTGTATTCATAAACATTAAAACAAGCAAAACCAGACTTAATACTTTAAGGCTTATGTTTTCTTCCTTTCTATTACAAAGCTGGTTTTAATATTTCACAGCTTCTGGCTCTATGGGTTGGCTATCAAACTTCCATCAAGACAACTCCTACTGAGGAGAAAACAATGTATACAAAGGCATCACTGCAACTAACTGGATAAAGCTGAGAAGTGAAAGAGGGATCTGATGACAATGAGAAACATTTTAGGGGTAATGACTTCAGGCAAACTCAGGCTCTGATTGATCCTTCCCTGTGGCAACTGGTTGGACTCGATGGTCCAGTGGGTCTCTTCCAAACTGGTTATTCTAGGAATTCTATAAATGCTTATCCAAGGAATGTGGGTGATATATCAAGGTGCTCTACAGTCCCCTTATGGTCAGTAAGTGCAAGGAGACCACCAACCACAACCACAACCACAGTAATTGGGTAACCAAATGCACACGATGCTCACTGCTCAGTGCTAACCAGAGGCAGGGTGTCCTCCAAAGCGTGATCAGTGAGAGATACTGAGGAAGACCTGCAAAAACATTAAAAAGAAACCTTTGAGGCTTTGGGATGATGGTGGTTTCTAGTCTGTTTTATAGTCCACAGATGGTCAACTGAAAAATTCAACTTTTTTTGAGCTGACAAGATTTTCGCTTTGACTGTATGGTCAAAATATTAATTTGTCAGCTTGGTGATCCATGAAAGGTCAGAGGTATCCTGATTTTTATGGGTAATCTGATTCACAAAATGAGTAATCCAACTGTGTGACTGCAGAAATAAGAAATAATCACCCAATGGATTTCAGATTTATAAATTATACAGATTTAGTAACTTATTCTCTATCATCCCCTTGCCTGAAGAATGAAAAAAAACATATTTCACAGGGGAAAATCTTATAATATTTACTGGTTTTGCCATCTTCCTTAAAAGCAGCTTTTTTTCAGCATATATGAAGTCATGATTATTCTGATACTAGTAAGATGAAAAAAGCATGCAAAAAGAAAAATACTACAAAAAAAATCCCGATCCCTAAAAGTGCTAAAAATATATTGGCAGCAAGATTAAAGCTTCCTATGCTTCACATTACTTTTCCTATATGCCAGAGTTTCTTTAGAATGTATGCAGAAGAAAAGAATATCTCTATACTCAGTGGAAATGTATTGAGCTTTTCAGTTTTTAGAAATTTAAAATTGACAAAATAAAATGAACTCAGCAATTTCACACTCAAATTTGACTTTTGATCAAATAAAAAACCTTAAACTACAAAATCATAAGTAATTCAATACTTATCAATGTCTGGTGTTGCAAAGGTGAACTGAATTTGCTGAGGAATTCCAGGTCAGAAACTAAGATCTAATTTTTTTTTCTCAACTGCAAATTATTTTCCTAAGCTATGCTCAGTGCGTTGTTTCTCTTGGTCGTACATATTCATGAATGCTAGATTTTTTTCATTCTCTTTAAACAAAGCACTTCAAAAGAGGGAAAAGAGATTACAGAATGCTTTTAATGACCTAATGCTAATGGAACTATTGACATCTATTAGTCACCAATCATTGCTTTTCTTCTCCCACCCTTTCAACAGTATTTTTTGTTTTGTATGAACGTATTTCTTCTGTGTTGCTGTGAAAGTTTTGTACTGATTTATTCTTTTTTTTCCCTTAACAGGAGGTCTGTACTGCTTTTGAATTTTGTTGATAGCACAGTAAAATCAAGTGTTAGATAAAACTGAATCACAAATGATGAAAAGCTCGATAGAGGTTAGAAGTCAAACTAGTAAAAGAAAGCTGATTTTTTTTGTGCTGTATTACTTCAAATTCTCATAAGCAAATTGTATGCTGGTGGAAATTAAAATTAGTTCTGGATAAAGTTTCCAAAGAAATCTCTGATGTTTTGAAAACAGAACAAAATCCCCAAACTCTTTTCAAAGTAAATTCACCTGTAAACATGCACATTAAAGGCTGTACTCTGACATACGTGCTCAATGTTTCCTCAGCCCCTGATAGATACCATTTATCATGAGTAAATGTGGCGGAATTAGTTCTTTCAATGGAATCAAATCCTCAAGGAAAAGTTGTTCCAGAATCATCCTAGGATTACACTGGGCTGTGGTTTTACCCTCATTTGTTCATTAAAAAATAATAAATAGATAAACAAACTCAGGTTTCTTAAAACATAGTTGTGACATTCAAATAACCCTTCTAACACAGTAAAGCCAACAGAAGTTCTCTTAAGCCTCCAGAAGGACATACCATGGTTACAATGATTCCTTTTCTGGAAGTCAGAAAAGTCAGTTAGGGAGGATTTCTGGACTAAGCATCAGGGCAAGCAGAAGAATTGGATGGGTCCCCTGCAGGAATATTGCATGTTTTCCCTGCAGACGGAAGACCAAAGTACTAAGCATATCATAGGTTGCCCTTCAAGAGACCAAAAGCAACCTAACCTGAGCACCTTCTGTCAAAGAAAGGAAGAGCCTAGGTCTGATGACCTAAGTGATCTCAATGATGGCAAGCATCTGTCCTCCATAGCTGTGGCACTGTCCTTTTCCATTTGATACCACAGGTAAGCATAATTAAATGCAGCCTGAAAAGATGCCAATAATTGATTTGTGGCACTGTTTAGATAAACTGTCTATTTTTAGACTTTTTTTGGCTGCATACAACAAATCAATGCTACTTTGGCTGTCTTTAATGCTGTTTACAAAAATATAGAAGCTATATATATATACATTTGGACTGCCTGCTGATTTAGACAATGTCTTGCTGCTATTTTAGTTCCAAATTAGAAATACTGAGATCTGGCGACTGTCCAGCTCTGTACTTTCTTGAGCAGTCCCTGCGGTATAATGCTATAGGGTGTTGCTCCTTCCCTGCAGAGCTCCACACCTTTGGGGGCCCTGAGTTCTTGGAAAAGAGCCTGTGAGCAACACTGTATGCAGAAAGGGAACCCACATGCTCCAGAGAGATCTGTGTCACTTGGAGCAGAGTGAAATAAATGCATTACTGTTAGATTCAGTCTTGGAACAGGCAAACAGACACTTGAAGGACAAGAGGACAGACAAAGCTATTTAGAAGCCAACCCTGACATAGTGCAGAAGGCATGTGAGGATGAGACACATTTGTTGCTCTGCGTTAAGCCTTTCCTCCTCAGTTCTTCCTAAGAACTGTGTAGCTTGGATTTGAGGGCCTTATATGTACAACATCCTATACCAACCATCACCCACTAGACACAGCCCTCCCTGATGTACCAAAAGATCAGAAGGTAAACATTTATTAGGGAAGAACAAAAGAAGGTTGTACAGGACAGTGGGGTTTATTTGCCAGTTAGAAGGGACATATCTCATCATGGAAAATTACAATAAAGTGATATAAAATGTATAAGTGTTTAAAAGTCAAAAGGCAATGTTGAGGTGTCAAAATGAACCTCAGTTCCCCCCTGGAGTGCTCCAGGGTCTATTACCTTCATGCTGTTAGAGGTCAGAGAGAATTTTTCTTAATAAACTCCTGTTTTCTTTGGTGTCATTGTTGACCTTTGTCAGGAATAGATGTAAAATTGCAATCATTTGTACTTAATACATTGCTGTACAGAAGTCTCTGATTACAAGGATCGTGTAGTCTTTCTCAAATAACAGAACAGATACTATCCAACAGAAGATCCAATTATTGTTAATCAGGGCTGAAGAGGTTTGCTTTTGAATGTGATGCACTAAAATATTTATGGGGGCATTTGCTCAATCTAATGAGAAGATAGAAATAAGTGTATCAGAAGCATCTTACTTTGTTTTCTTCCTCCTTAATTGCCAGGAGCGTTTCTCCAACAGAGTATATTTTAACCAAAGCATATGCATGCTTCTTTAGCTATCCGAATATAGGCACAGAACAAATAATCTCATTGTTATGGTCTACTCTGACTAGGAGTGATGTGGAATGCTGACTAGGAATTTTGTATCTGAGCCTTAGCTGAATGTATTCATGAGAGCACAAAGTAATGTCAGCTTGTAAGTGGAAGTGAGTAGCGGTTTGTGTTCTGGTTTCTTTCTTTACTTAACAAAATACCAGCACTTAAGATGTTCTTTAAACTTCTTCAAGACATGTCAGGTTCAAACCGTTCAAAGAAAGAAAAAAAAAATTATTTCCGCAGACCTTAGATTTCTGTGTTAATTTGCTACATCTGGCTATGTCATTCAGGCAGAAATGTCTCTGAAAACATTCCTATTTGGCTGCTGGCTACATCTGAAAATGTTTTTTAACAAGTAAAATTTTCTAATGTTATGCTCTAATGTTTTTTTAATGTCTGGTATCTCACGACATATATTCTTTCCTTCCATTACTGTCTTTGGATAAATACACATAATGATCCAATTAGATATCTCATGCAAAATTATTCTTGCTGATATTCTGTGATTCAGTCGCCTGTTTCGGGACCAGTAAACCCAATGATAGTTTGTGCTCTTTAGGCTACATTTTTAAAATATTTTTGGTTAGGCTACCAGAAGGTGTACTTGATCACCGTCATTTTTACAAGTCCAGTGCTATCTCCACCCCTCATGTGTTCATAGCTTTAGCCTTTGCCTTCTATATGGCATTTTATGGTCACATCTCAAAGCTCAGTGACATGTACTTGATGTGAAAACACTGGTGAAAAAGGAGTTCATATAAGATGAGCATGAACAATGGAGGGAGAAAAGCAGACCTCTACAGTGTTCTACTGGTCCTTGATGTACCCTGGAGGATATGCAAGACAAAGACACTGCACACTTGTGAAATCATTCTTGGGGATAGCAAGCACTGTAGTTAAAACTTATGTTTCTATTGCTGATTTACTACCAGCTAGGAAGAACAAGGTCTAACCTGAAAATATCTGAAATATCTCATTCAGTCACAAGAAACAAGTTAATGTGAGAAAAACAGTGATATTAAGCTATTTGTCAGGTACAGATGGGAGATTTAGTTTTATCTTTTTATGGAGATCATGTGGAAAAATGACTGATCTTTGAGTATCCACTGCACTGGCAAAAGTCTATACTGTAAACTGTTCTCCTAATTTAATTTGGGTTTTAAGAACAGTGTTCTTAATTTAGAGGTTTTTTATTATTATTATTTGATAACACTAGAGTAGATTCTTACTGTCTCATGTACAGGTTTTTATTGGATGAGAGTTCCACATATCCTCTGCTCTGTTACTTAATAAATATAGTTGATTACGGTAAAATAAATATTAGATTCTGCATTTGGCAGAAATCCCTTGGAGTTCCATAGTATGAAATAAGAATTCTCGCGGGAATCATGTTATTTTTTTTTCAGGATTTGATGGAATGAGTAGCACAATTTTATTTACTTTGTACTCTCATGTGAGTGCGGCATATAAATTTCAGGTTCTCAAAATGCTTTGTAAGCATCAGCCTAGCAACTTTAACAATAAATACTAATACAAGATGCAAACTCCAATGACTCTCAGATTTCTCTTGTTGCCTTTTGGGAGCTGATGATTGAATGAAACTGGCTAATGGAGATGTCCCCTCCACCATCCATTCACATAGTGCTTTAGTCCAAAGTGAAGTATCTGATGGAATGAGAGGAAGACTGCAGGATGACTGGGGAGGAGGATGCTAAAGCATAGGAAAGCTTGAGTTTTCAGTCTCTGTTTTGTATTACAAACCTGAATCCTCCAAACAGGAAAGACTCAGTGTATTAGGAAATAACTTTTTAATTTTTTTACAAGAGTGAAGGAAATCTTTTTAGAAACACATTTTATGACAATTTGTCATAATCACCTATCATGGGTTGTTTCTGATACCACTCTGCTTGTGAGATCTGAGGAAGACCAGTCAGTGTGGCTGTGATCCTTTTTTCTAGTCTCCTTGGAGTTCACCCCTTTTGCTTTATTGCAAACTAGAGTAGCATTCTTGTGCTCTGTACAGAACGGGTTATGATTAAATATCTTTTGGGGGGAAGCTGTGTTCATGTTTTACAAGTTGAAACTGTTTCCTCCCTCTCAGTCTTTTCTTTTAGACAGACAAGACTTTATGATCACATGTACCTGACAATATTCCTAATGCTCTCTGGCTGTTAAAATGGCAATCATTTTCTTATGAAGATTAAACAGTACTTACATGCTCTTCCTCAAAAAGGCATTGATGGGAACTATCAAATTATAAGGGTATATATGTTCAAAAAGACCGAATAAAAGGAAAAAAATACAGCAGAATCTCATAGATTTCTTAAGATGTAACCCTCAACCTTAAACGTACAATATTTATTCCTCTTAGAAGGGGAAATAGCCTGAGCTTTTTGCATGCCTGCATGGTACAGAAGTCTTGAGTTACAGCAGTGATTTTGGAAAGCTTGTAAAAAGTACACTCTTTTGTATGTAGAAGCATATGCCTTAAAATGGAAAATATGAATTCTCAAGAGTTTTTTTTTCTCTGCTGTAACAGTCTTGGTGGTGTAATGATATTTGTATGTTCTGTTTTTCTTGGAAGGAGAAGTGGAACACACAGTCCCTAGCTTTTTCCTACAGGCTTTTAAGGCATACACAAAACTTGCTTCAGAACTTACTTGAGAAGACAATAGCAGAGAGCCAATAAGAGCATAAAGATAACTGTTTGGACTCCATAGCATTTGTTTTCCCCTATGTAGGAAGCAATTATTTAACAGATCTCAATCATAGACACGTATTTTATGACAAAGTATGCAAAAGGTCATGCAGCTGAGTACACTCCAGCAAGGTGTTGACCATCTGAAAATAGTGAGATTCATAAAGATTGAATCCCATTTTGACTGGACCACGACTGACAAAACAGTAGTTTTTCTTCTGCAGTCAAAATGTTTTACAGAATTCTGAAGAACTTTATATTAGCTAGAAAACACAGATTATGGTCTTGTGAGACAGGAGTAAATACACCCTTCCTTGCTTTTAAGAGGTTATGATTTTTCATTAGACATGCCTCTTAGTTAAAATAAGACATCAATCTTTGTTTAGCTTATATGCAGAGAAAAAAAATATTAAATTGAGTTTTGCTAATCTAGCAGTTGAAAGCAGGTCAAAGTTGCAATCTACTAACCCAACAAAATGCTTTGCATCTTTTAATTGATGGGCTAGCCAGTTATGAACTGCAAAACAGTGTTGAAATTGAGACTGAATTTCCCTCAACTTCTAGGTTTAAATGAAAACTGCTACCAAGAAAGACATTTAAAAAAAAAGCCAAATGAAATGTTTGAACTTTTCGTACACAGATTAGACAAGGGTGTGTAAATAAAGTTCCCAAGGCAAAATCTCATTTAATCTTTCTTACTAATGCATCATCTTTTGAAAGAAGAACCTGATTCTTTATAGAAGCCAGTGCAACCATCCCCTGTTCCCCCCCCCGCCCTTATTCTATAGCTTTCAACATGAGAGCTTCTACTAATGCACTGACTCTGAAATAAATACTGAATTTATTGAGTGAAACTTGAAAGCGTGGTAAAGAGAGTCCATGAAACAGCCTATGTACCTTGACCTCTGTGTAAGTCTGGATTGGCCAGTGTCATAGAAATCAGGTAGATGAGTGGCTTATCATCATTCAACGGTTCTGCCGCAGCCTTGTCGATGAAATACTGATGAAATATTGTTCGCATGTGTGTTGCCATTGCTCCTGACTCAGGAAGGATAAATTGCAGGTATTCACAGGAAAGGGGGCTTGAACACTTGCTCTTTCTTTCTTTGGCCAGTATTAGCTATGAAAACTGTAGAAGGAAGAGATCCCTCTTTGTTTGTCATACAGCTATAATTTGACCAGTCAAAGGAACAAAGACTACAACAGTCTATCATATAATTAGACTTTTCTGTGTTAGGAAGGATAAACTAGAGAGAAGAGCAGGAGTCTTATTTATAGCTGAAAGAAAAGAAGTACGGACCTTCTATTAATCTTCTATTCAGGATCAATTAAGCATATCTTGATCCCTTGAAATGTCTTTTGTGAAACTGTCTTGCATTTCTATGACTTCAGATAAAATGTATGTCAAATGTTATCATTAAAACAGTTGAAGAGAAAGTAATGAGTGGCACAGCCAGCTGCTCCTTGGGAATCACTCCTGCGGTGGTTATTTTAGGATCATCTCTTACAGACAGTCTCTTACAGACTGATTGCACTTCTGAGCTGGGTATATTATAGCACCTCTTTGGTGCAATAAGACTGACCATTCTGTTGGGATAAAAACTCAGTTGGGTACAGTAATACAGCAGAAGTAAAAGTCAATTGAATTACTGGAGACATAAATTCAGTCTTAGAAAGGAGTGTGGATAAAGAGTGTTAGCAGAAAACAAACGAGGGTTTCATTCAGTACCTGACTGAATCATTTAACTTCAGCTGCAACTGGTAGAAAGAATAGAAAAAAAATAAAAAGAACCTGAAGAATGAATGGAATTTGCAAGGACCAGTCCAGAATCATTATTTTCCTGTGCATTTTTATATCCAGAACTCCCGTGATTTTGACCTTTTCTTGTGCTCTCAGATTCCTAATTAGACAGACCCCACATGACTGAGGTAAATGGTGTGGAGAAGGGAGGAAAAATAATGAGAAATGTGATAAAGAGAATCATGCTTTCAGAATTGTTTGCAATCCCTCTGATGTAGCTTGTGCTGTGATAGTTCCCATATACTGGTGTACAGAGGCAAAACCTCAACTAAAACAGATGCAGTCCAGTGCTCATGAACAAGTATCTGTTTTCTGTGCTTTCCCATGCATACACTCTTCTAAGGGGAGTGCTGTTACTTAGATCAACCTGAAATTATTAGCAGAAGCACAGCCACTATAACCTGGGTTTAAAACAGCTTGAGTGGTCCCCATACCGAGTCCTCTGGTGGGATGAACAAAGTTTGGATACAGCGCTTAGATGAGATGTCTCCACTTGGCCAGTGTCTGGGGTACTTGAGTACTTTCTGTCTCCTAAGCCTCTGTGTGTTACCCAGCAAAGTTCTGGCTGTGGCTGAACAAGACTCATAAAGTTTTCCCTCTTTTTTTTCTCACAGCAGGGAAACTGAGTACATGACCGTGGAAGAAATCATGGCACATTTGTTACTTGGGTTACCTGCAAGATGGAAGTTTTGTGAATGTATGCAGTACGAAGCAGCCTGTCAGTTTATACATCTCAACCTCATGTTGTTTCTCTGCTTTGTCCCTCCATGGGCTTTCAGTTGATCACTGTGGATTATCTTTTTCAACAACAGACTGCAACATCTCCCAGTCTGCTCTGACTCAAACATCTGTTTTCTTCCAAACCCTTTCGCTCCTATGAGCCATTGTTCCCATTTCTATACTGCAAAGACCTAGATTTTCCTGGTTATTTTAACGAATAAACACAATCCCTATTACTCAGATTGTTCTGTGAAGGTCAAAGAGGGCAGAGACAAAGTCTTTCCTTAGCAGTTAAATTCATACAGTTAATGATCAAAATTCTAAGTTATAATAATATGAAATGAAGTCATTCAATGGAATGATATGGAGCTGATGTGTATGAGGTCCAACTTTGTCCTACAGAGGGAAAATCTAGGTAGACTCCTGCAAAGAATCACACTCCCTTACTGCAGTCTCTGGGTAAATGCTCTTCCTTTATAGACAATATAGCAAGTGCATTAATCTTTGTGTTCAATATTTCAAGTACTATACTTCAGATAACTCTGTCCTAGTAAATAATATCCTCCTCTTTGCTTTACTCTCATCCTGCATAAAATCTCATTTATAAGGCACAAAAATATCTAGAGGTAGCTAACATTTTTGTATTTTTATGAGAGTTTCCAAGCTTTTCAGAGATCTCTTTTCTTGGTAATATTTTCTTATCCTGCTAGATACAAGGTAAACCTCTACATTCTGTTAAAGTGTATTTTCAATTTTTTTTAATATTAAAAATGGCCAATACTTAATTAGGATAAACCCTCCCTTTCTTGGCAACAAAGTTTTCTTTTCCTCCTTCTCCTTCTCCTTCTTTTTCCTATTACAATGATGATGATGTGTTCTTTAAAATCATTAACAACGTACATTTGGAAGCAAGGGAGAGTAAGAATAAACTGCACCTCTTCAGTCTACTATAGGCAGGGACTTGCTGTGAGGTAAAATACATCAGATTCATCTTGCAAACTGAGCCTTTAAATTAATTATATATGTAAATAATTTATAAAAGCATGTTTCTGCCAGTAAAATTCCATCTGAAATGAACCTCTGGGGAGGAATCAAGTGATCATACTCAGTGAATATTTTTTTTAATTCTGAATTTTGTTAGACTCCCAGGGAGGTCTTCCCATATAAAGGCTGTTGTTTTCTCTATTTATTGCTGTCTAGTGTAACTGTTGAACATAAGCTGCCAACGTTCCTGCTGATCTTGTCATCCCAGCCAAGAATCAGTTTTTTCCCCACATCTTATCCAATTAGTAGTTGTTAGCTTGGTTACTACACTACAAGAAGGGCCAAGCGACTCCTTTTGCAAAGGTAATGTACATGTAGTCAGTGCCTTTCTTGACTGTTTTTTTTTCCCCAATGTTTCTTCCACAGTCACCTGCAGACCTCTCATGCCTCAGAGCAGCTTACATTGGTGAGACTGTTTGTCACTTCCTTGTGGAATTGTGACAAAAATAGCTCACATGTAGCCAGCTTCTAGTCTATTTTAGGACAAAGCATCTTAAGTAGATCCACTGAAGTACAAAAGTATATTCAGATGCTTGATGTCATAAAATATTAATGTGGCAAATAATTATAAAGCCAAGGAGGTCCTATGCTCACTTATACAGAACAATGGGTGAAAAAGTGGAAGCAAGATCCAGTAATTCACTGCAATTCTCCAATTTCCAGAGTCTTTGCTTCAAGACTTTGAAGTGATAATTCAGAGCTATTGTACCATGGAGGAGTGAGGATTCTTCAAGAGGATTATATTCAGATTTAGGACTTTTCTGATATCCAAGTACCATCCAACTGCACATATCGTTTGATGAGGTGAAGAAACACTTTATTATTAATACTTACTGTTTGACTGAGTTTACTGACTTCCACTGTGGGAGGAATGGAAAGTATCTCTAACATTATAATTTTAAATAGCTTTGCAGGTATCTTTTAATTACAGAACAAAACAATTATAATAACAATGTTAACAAACACTGAAAGAACCTCAGAATTTCCTATAAATTACAACAAAAACAAAACCCAAATCAAAAAGTACTTCACATTATAGGAAGTTTCTATTGAACTTGTGGAGAAGGGTGTGTTTCAAGAAACTTCCAAGTACGTATTTTAGGGGCAAGGGGGCTGAAAAACCACCATTGCATAATAGTATCAGTTTTAAAGTTTACAGTTTAAAAAGTGCTAAATAGCTTTTTGAATCCCCCATTAAGGAAATGTGTATATTAGAAAAGTTTTCTGGTTTAAACATTTAAGGAAAGATAAAGATAATTTGGTTTTTTGTCCATTTTTAATGAAGATAAAATAAGCAACTATTCATCAAGTTCTGGTAAGGCAGAAAATATGCAGAGAACAACTGACATTTCATCAACAAATATTTTGCTCAGCCTTGGACTGTAGGATATATTCTCTTACAATATAGGACTTAGGGACCCAATTTGCCTGATGTTTATAAGATATTGCCTGTGGCAAGGATTAAATTAAACACACTGTTTTGAATTTTGGCATGTAGTTAAGCACTTTACTTATGAACGACCACACATGCTATTCACACTGGTAATAAGAATTGATAAAGTATTGATTAAAGCATCTAGCAGAGCCATTAAATAATTTATATTTTGTTGTACTTCTTTGCCAAGAAAAGCATAATTGGAGTTTACCCATAGGCTTAAGCTTTACAGAAAGGTGAAAATAACTACTGAAGACTCTAGATATTTCTATCAGCTGGCACCAGGCAGATTCTTCCATCTCCAGCCCATGCCCATTTCCCTACCCTCCTTGGGCAGGAAACATAGTAGGCAACCTGGGGTGAGGAGGTTCGGATGGGATAGATTGGGAGGAGGCTGTGGCCACAGGTGGACAGTACAGACAGGGGAAGTAGAGGGATGGAGTGCAGTTGGTAACAGAGGTGCTGTGGTGGTAGTGGAGGTGAAAAGCTGAAGGGCAGTAGCACATTTTAGGGCTTTCCAAAATTATGGCCCTTTCCATGACCCTATTTCTCTCTCTATCTCAGCCCTGTNATCTCTTTTCTTGGTAATATTTTCTTATCCTGCTAGATACAAGGTAAACCTCTACATTCTGTTAAAGTGTATTTTCAATTTTTTTTAATATTAAAAATGGCCAATACTTAATTAGGATAAACCCTCCCTTTCTTGGCAACAAAGTTTTCTTTTCCTCCTTCTCCTTCTCCTTCTTTTTCCTATTACAATGATGATGATGTGTTCTTTAAAATCATTAACAACGTACATTTGGAAGCAAGGGAGAGTAAGAATAAACTGCACCTCTTCAGTCTACTATAGGCAGGGACTTGCTGTGAGGTAAAATACATCAGATTCATCTTGCAAACTGAGCCTTTAAATTAATTATATATGTAAATAATTTATAAAAACATGTTTCTGCCAGTAAAATTCCATCTGAAATGAACCTCTGGGGAGGAATCAAGTGATCATACTCAGTGAATATTTTTTTTAATTCTGAATTTTGTTAGACTCCCAGGGAGGTCTTCCCATATAAAGGCTGTTGTTTTCTCTATTTATTGCTGTCTAGTGTAACTGTTGAACATAAGCTGCCAACGTTCCTGCTGATCTTGTCATCCCAGCCAAGAATCAGTTTTTTCCCCACATCTTATCCAATTAGTAGTTGTTAGCTTGGTTACTACACTACAAGAAGGGCCAAGCGACTCCTTTTGCAAAGGTAATGTACATGTAGTCAGTGCCTTTCTTGACTGTTTTTTTTTCCCCAATGTTTCTTCCACAGTCACCTGCAGACCTCTCATGCCTCAGAGCAGCTTACATTGGTGAGACTGTTTGTCACTTCCTTGTGGAATTGTGACAAAAATAGCTCACATGTAGCCAGCTTCTAGTCTATTTTAGGACAAAGCATCTTAAGTAGATCCACTGAAGTACAAAAGTATATTCAGATGCTTGATGTCATAAAATATTAATGTGGCAAATAATTATAAAGCCAAGGAGGTCCTATGCTCACTTATACAGAACAATGGGTGAAAAAGTGGAAGCAAGATCCAGTAATTCACTGCAATTCTCCAATTTCCAGAGTCTTTGCTTCAAGACTTTGAAGTGATAATTCAGAGCTATTGTACCATGGAGGAGTGAGGATTCTTCAAGAGGATTATATTCAGATTTAGGACTTTTCTGATATCCAAGTACCATCCAACTGCACATATCGTTTGATGAGGTGAAGAAACACTTTATTATTAATACTTACTGTTTGACTGAGTTTACTGACTTCCACTGTGGGAGGAATGGAAAGTATCTCTAACATTATAATTTTAAATAGCTTTGCAGGTATCTTTTAATTACAGAACAAAACAATTATAATAACAATGTTAACAATCACTGAAAGAACCTCAGAATTTCCTATAAATTACAACAAAAACAAAACCCAAATCAAAAAGTACTTCACATTATAGGAAGTTTCTATTGAACTTGTGGAGAAGGGTGTGTTTCAAGAAACTTCCAAGTACGTATTTTAGGGGCAAGGGGGCTGAAAAACCACCATTGCATAATAGTATCAGTTTTAAAGTTTACAGTTTAAAAAGTGCTAAATAGCTTTTTGAATCCCCCATTAAGGAAATGTGTATATTAGAAAAGTTTTCTGGTTTAAACATTTAAGGAAAGATAAAGATAATTTGGTTTTTTGTCCATTTTTAATGAAGATAAAATAAGCAACTATTCATCAAGTTCTGGTAAGGCAGAAAATATGCAGAGAACAACTGACATTTCATCAACAAATATTTTGCTCAGCCTTGGACTGTAGGATATATTCTCTTACAATATAGGACTTAGGGACCCAATTTGCCTGATGTTTATAAGATATTGCCTGTGGCAAGGATTAAATTAAACACACTGTTTTGAATTTTGGCATGTAGTTAAGCACTTTACTTATGAACGACCACACATGCTATTCACACTGGTAATAATAATTGATAAAGTATTGATTAAAGCATCTAGCAGAGCCATTAAATAATTTATATTTTGTTGTACTTCTTTGCCAAGAAAAGCATAATTGGAGTTTACCCATAGGCTTAAGCTTTACAGAAAGGTGAAAATAACTACTGAAGACTCTAGATATTTCTATCAGCTGGCACCAGGCAGATTCTTCCATCTCCAGCCCATGCCCATTTCCCTACCCTCCTTGGGCAGGACATATAGTAGGTAACCTGGGGTGAGGAGGTTCGGATGGGATAGACTGGGAGGAGGCTGTGGCCATAGGTGGACAGTACAGACAGGGGAAGTAGAGGGATGGGGTGCAGTTGGTAACAGAGGTGCTGTGGTGGTAGTGGAGGTGAAAAGCTGAAGGGCAGTAGCACATTTTAGGGCTTTCCAAAATTATGGCCCTTTCCATGACCCTGTTTCTCTCTCTATCTCAGCCCTGTTCCCTGTCCTCTGCCCCTCTGTCCCAGCCTTGAAAGGGGGTATTTGTTGTCCCACTTGGTTTTGGCTGCCTAGTGAAATGGAGCACCAGCACCACTTCGAAAATGGGACACTGTTCCATATACGTGGAGTTTAACATCACGTATTGCAAGAAACATGATTAAAGCAGATACTGGTGTCTAGCTAAGGTAGTTAAGGTAGTGTGGGCTGGAAAATGCTCTAAACTGCTCATAGAACTGAGCAGTCTTGACCTCTGTATGCCCTTGGCTGGACTGCTGCTACCATCCATGCTTGTTAAATGAAAGCTAGTGGGATATTTCTTTCTGTGCTGTAGTCAGTGAAGTAACACAAACAAGGTTTAAGAAGAAATTCTTGGCAACATGACTATTTTGCCTGTCATATGGAGTTTATGACCAGGCTGAGTTTGACACGCACCTTGCACACTCCATGCATGCCATGTTAATGCCTTTGTCACCTGCAACCCTGTAGCTGGGGACCTGAAAGTGATGGCTCATCTGAGAAAGCCCTTAGGAAAGGAAATGGAACAGAAAATTTTTATAGACTGGTTCTGTAAAGGCCAGTGGCCAGAAACTGAACCCATACCAAATTAACTTACTGTGACAGGTCAGTTTTGAGAGAAGTATGCTAGCTTGCAGCTGAAAACTCAAATGATTTTCCAGATTGCTGTATTGATTTATAAAACCAAGCATTGTATGGAACCTGAATGAATACCTAAGCTAGTACCCTCCAGCATCATAGGTAAAATGCTGAAAAATATATTATGTTTTGATGAAATACTGCACATTGAGGGACATTCTAATTTATTCAACTCTCTTTTATAAAAACAGAGCAATTTTTTTTAATAGGACACAATTGCCACATGTTTGATTTCTTTCTTTAAGATACTTTATTTCTCCTTCTTGGTTGAGAAGAACAGCAAATAAAAATAATCGAGGATGTGGATATAGGGTGTGCATAAGCTGAGTGACAAAAAATTCTTAGGTTTCCTTTTCTTACATTTCTCTTAATTTATTCAATGTCCAAGACTACACAGTAGGCATTGCAAAAGCTGTAGCCCTAGTCATTTAACTTTGCTTCAAAATACAACAGGACAGAACTTCAGCTAAAGATGATGGTTCATAAGGCTATGCTTTATTCAAGACAAGAACAGAGAATATCAATTCTGACCAAAGATTTTAAAAATCAGTTACATGCCAAATAAACTTAGAAACCCACTATGCGTGTATAAAAATGCAGCAATTTTAGTGGCGTGCTCCTCTGAGAATATAACTTTTTTTTATTTTGTCATTTTAGCTTTATTAAATTACATTTTTTCTTCATCATAGAAATTTGAAAGTTCTAATTGCTTCTTTTCCATGCAATTAATTCTATTTGGTTTTGATATTTTCATTTCTGTCACTCTTCCATGTGGCCTATGAAATTTATACTAATACAGAAATAAAACAATTTAACTGATGTTTTAATTTCATTTTCTAGTTCAAAGAAAGTGTCTCTTGATGTTGATTAAATATTTTCATGCTGAAAAAACATGTAACAGAATACTGCTGTGATGATTCAAGCCAATTTAACCTGCTCTCTGGTCACCTAATATGTTTTCCTGATAGCTAAAATTCTGTTCCTGAATGTGCCCAAGGCTTATTTTACCAAGGCCTGAAGCAATCCCCATTTCAAGCCTAAAGCACCTTGCCTCCACATCCTAGATATTTCCATTGCATGTCCTCCACAGGCACAGTATGTATTTTCAGCACCATGTCACTAGCCTTCATCCTGGCCAGAAGAATAGGAAGAACACCAGTGTTTATACAGCCAATGGTCTGCCGTGAAGATCTTTTTATTTTGAGAGGTCTGTAATATTTTGGTGGTCTTTTTTTTCTGACCATAGAATAAGTTGTTATTCTTCATGGAGCAAAAGGATGCATAGTGAGTCTCTGACTCCTGTCAAGGTTTTTGTGTGTGACGTAAAAGTTGGCAACAAAGCCACCTTTCCAATGTAACTTTTTTCGTGGCAGCTCCTATTATTCCCAGAAATAATAAAGGCTAGATCAACCAATGTTTTTGTTCCGAACTTCAGCTTAGACAACATGAGCTTGCTCTTGAACTGAGTGTTACTGCCACAATACCGTGTCTAACATCACACTCAAATAGGAAATTAGACAGATAGGAAAGCTTTCCTCTGCCAGCAGTAGGTCCTTTGGTGGAACCTGGATCAATGCATTTGTCAATACAGTTGTATTTCCTCTGAGTTCAGGATGTACTGGCAACATCTGAAGTAATCAGTGTCCTTTGTTATTGGTAAAGACACAGATATCAATCATCAAAGTAGATATGATAACTACATCAGTGGGGATCCAGTTAGTGTAGCAGGTAGTTCTGTGGAGTTGAATCTGGTATACCTAGATATGGATACTTTCATACTCAAGAAATAATATTTTAAATGCCTTGTAGAAAATTCTGACTCAGTGTTCCTTAATCATTTAAAAAGGCAAAAAAGGGTTTTCCTTTCTTTTCTCTTTCCCGACTTTTCCTTGTGTGTCCAAATTTCACTCAACATAGAACTTAAGGAGCTTAAAGGAGTGTTAAGAATATGAGACAAAAGTGCAAAGAATGTTTAAAACTATTTTAAATAATTGGGAGGAAGGTGTTTGGAATAAAGAAAGAAGGATCATGAATTATTTCAGAAGTTTATAATATTAAAGCAACATGTCTTTTTTAAGCAGGTTAGAGGAAAGTGTGACAAACACCAGATGGCTCCACGTCATTAGAAATCAAAGCTTCCTAGAGTTTGAGTGGAAGCAAGGTGGACCTGTGGGGAGGGACTGTGATGAAACCCTGCCTGGGAAGTATAGTGGAATGGACTTGTAAAATTGATTTAGTAAGTTTGCGCTTTGTTTGATATACTTCAAATTATGGCTCTAGGGGATATAAAAAAATGAAGCATTGAAATTAAGTGAAGAATGTAATTTGATGGCTGAACAGGATAAGAAACTCAATAAAGGAATGGTCTGAAACTACAGGAGATATGCAAATTCCTTGTTTAAGAGCCAAATTGGACCTACTTGACCTGTTAATCCTCCTTGACAGATAAAGATTCTCCTAAATTTAGTATTTCATTATTACAATTTTAATTTAACTTTTATGGATCTGAAGACATCTTCTGAATGTGAAGTACCCTCATGCCATTCTATTGATTTACAAGGAAAACAGTACAGGATATGGAAAAAAAAAAAAAAAAGAAA